>JAJLYQ010000089.1:0-66861 GCA_022984935.1 Hypoxylon sp. NC1633 | reverse complement strand
TAACATTTTTACTTATTTAATCAAAAAAATATACTTAATATTATAAAATTAAAAACGTTTATTTTAATTTAAATATAGAATTTAAAATTAAAATAATATATAATAAAGGTTCTTATAAAAGCTTCTTTTAATTTATTAAATAATATATATGTTTTATTATTAAATTTAATTTTTTTTAACTTTTTTTATTTATACTTTTTTTTAAAAAGTTATTAAAAGGTTTTATTATTTTAAAATAACTTTTAATAAATTTTTAATAAAAGTTATAAAATCTTAAAATTATTAAATCTTATTATAAAACTATATTTTTTTAATGTAAAATTATATTTATCTTAAATTTATTTATTAATACTTTATATAATAATATAATAAATTTTAAAAACTTTATTTCTTTTTAATAAAATAAACATTTTAATAATTTCATATATAAATTAAACTTTTAAAACCTTTAAAAAACTTTCTTTAAATAGTTTATATGTAAGTTTTTATTTTTAAAAAAAATTAAAATATTATTTAAATACGTAATATAAAAGTTATTTAAGTAATTATATAAATTTAATATATATAAAATTAAAAAGTAATTAACGCGTTAATTAACTTAAATAACATTATTAAATACTCGTAATATTTATATTATATTTAAAACGTTATTTTTTATTTTTTATTTTTAATTTAAATACGATAATATATATTTTTAAAATTAATTTTAAAAAAATATATAACTTTTAAAATCTTATTTAAAATTTTAAAAATAAATGATAATAAGTATTTATTTTTTATTATTACTTTATTTAATTTTTAATAATTTATATAAAGTTATAAACTTTCGTTTTTTTTAAAAAAAAAATTAACGCTTTTATAAAGCTTTAAAATATATAAATTTTTTTAAACTTTAAATTCTCGTAAATATATTTACGAAATACCTTTAATTTATTCCTTATTAAAAAATAAATAAAGTTATAAAAAGAAATAAAATTTAAAAAATATTAATAAAATAATTAATATTTTTATATAATAAAAAAATACTTGCTTTTATTATTTTAAATATATTTATATATTCTTATAATTCCTCCGGTAAACTTATAAAAATAATTAATTCTTATTTTTTTTTAATAATATTTTTTTTAATATTTTAATAATAATAAAAATATAAGTATATTACTTTTTATATAATTTTATAAATTTATAAGGTTTTAAAAGTTTACATTTTAACGTTAAAATTTTAAACTATTATTTAATTTCTTTAAAATTTAACATAATTTATTTCTTTATTAACGTTATTATTAATAATAATAAAAGACTTTTTTTAATATATAAGTTTTAATTAATTATTATACATTTTTAAGTAAAAGTTTATATAATATTATAATTATTAATAATTATAATTAATATTTAATAAATGTTATAAATAAAGTAATTTTATTAATTAATAACTTTTAATTAAAAGGCTTTAATTTTTTCGTATTATAATTTAAATTATTTTATAAATTATTAATTAACGTAATTAATTTTTATATAAATATTTAAGTCGGTATAAGTTTTAACTTTTTTAATATTTATATATATTAAAACTTTAATATAAAATTTAATGTATATTTTAAACTTAACTTTTAACTTTATAATAAAAATAACTTTTATTATAAAATAAAGCCTTTTTTTTACATTCTTTTATTTTTATTATTTTTTTATCCTTTTAATTATTATTTTTATTATTAATTTTACCGTAAAAATTATTTAAACATTTATTTATAATATAATATTTATTATTATAAATAAAACACTTAATAATTTATCCCGTTATATTTAAATATTTTTTTTAAAATTTATTATTATTATTATTATAATTATTTTTAATTAATGAAGTATTTTAAATTATCCATTATTTTTTATTAAATAAATTATTATCCTTTTAATTATAATTACATTTATTTTTAATAATATTAAATTAAGTATTTTATTTCGTTTATATTTAATTAATTATTTTAATGTAAATTTTAAACTTAATACTTTTATATTTTTTAAAATAATTATAAAAATTATACATTAATTATATATAAAAGGTAATAACTTATTATATATTAATTTTTAATTTTAATTATTTTTTTAATAAATTAAAGTATATATTAAATTTTTTTAAAACTTAATTAAAAAACTATTTAATATTTTTTATTAAAGCTATTATTTTATATTTTTTATTATTAACATTTTTAAAAAAGCTTAACGTTTAATTTTTAAAAGCTTTAAAATTATTATACGTTACTTTTTTTTTATTTTTAACTTATATTTTTTTAATATACCGTTTTTAAAAAGTATAAACTTAACTTTTTATTTTATTAATAATATAAAAAACGTATTATTAAACTTTTTTAAACTTTTAAAAAGCTTATTTAAACATTAAATTTAAATTTTTTAATTACTTTTCTTTTTATTTAAAAGTTTAATTAATTAAAAAATAACAATATTAATTATTTTTAAATTTAATTTTTAATAATTATTATTTAAAAAAAAATACTTATATTAACATTAAATTAAATCGTTTATAAAAATTTATTAAATATTAACTTTAAATTTACTTTTTTATAATAATTAATTAAAATATATTTAAGCTTTTTTAATCTTTTTTAATTAAATAATTTAAGTTTATAAATTTTTTTAATTTTTTTATTAAACTATATAATTAAATAATAAATTAACTTTTACCATTTTTTTTAAATCGTTATAAGCTTTTTAATTCCTTTTCTTTTTTTTTATAAATTTATCGTAAACTTTTTTTTTCCTTTTTTTTCCCGTTTATTCGTAATAAATTTTATTTTAATTTTAAATTTAAATTTAACCTTTATTATTATTATTATCGATAAATTAATCGTTATTTTAATTTAATTTATTTTTATATAAATCGTTTTATTATTAACTTCTTTAATTTATAAAAACAATAAACATTTATTATTAATTAATTTTTTTACCTTTATTAACCATTTTAATTATAAAATAAATTAAAAAAATATTAAAATTATAATGTAATATAAATTATATTATATATAAGTTATATATATATAAATTTAAATAATAATTAAAGTTAATTAATTATTTATATTATAATAAAATTAATACTTAAAAAATAAAAAAACTTTTTTATTTATAACCTTTTTTATTAATTTTTATATTTATAACTTTATTATAATAAAAAACTTTTTTTTACGTTACCTTTTTAACTTTTTAATAATATTCGTATTACTTTTTAATAATATTTTTAATTTTATATTTTTATTAAATATATTTACCGTTTATTATTTTAAAACTTAAAGCTTTATATAATATTATTTTATAAAAAACTGTTTTTATTATATTATAAAAAATTACTTTTATTTTACTTTTATTTTTAAAATTTAATTACACGTTTAATATATATTATATTATTACGGTTTAATTAACTTTATTTTTAAATTAATATTTAAAAATAACATTTTTATTTATTTTAAAATATTAAACCTTTATAATTTAAAAATAACATTTTTATTTTATTTAATATATTAAACTTTTATATATATATTATTTTATTATTTTATAATTTAATATTATAATTATAATTAAATTATTAATTATATTATAAATAACTTTAAAAAATAAAAATTATAAAAAAATAATTTAATTAATTTATTATATTAATTTTATATAACATTATATAAAAACGATATATTAAAAAATTTATATTACTTTTTTATTTATATTATAAAAAAAACTTTACCACGGTTATAAAACTTTTAACTTAAACCGTCGTATATAATACATGTTTTTACCTTTTATTAATATAAACAACAAGCTTTTATCTTAACATAAATAATAGGAAGGCATCCCTTCCAGCAGCGGCCTCGTTAAAAAAGGACTTACTAGCGGAGTACTCGTTAACGGAGTAAGTACTCGCTCGGAACGTACGCGCTCGGGCAAGGGAAAAAGCCGTCAGGAAAACATGCTGTTAGAGAGTCACTAGGACTGCTGGATTCAGACACACCCTGCTACGGGTCATTGAGATCTCTGGTAGCTCGCGTTTCCCCGGAACCGTTCAAGGGCTGAGGGTCCCCATTCACCATCCGATGATTCTCGACATCATGGTTGGCATCCCGGGTGCCAATGTATGCTGTCGTAGGGATCGGGAGGATACAACACCTCTGTTCTCTAGACTAATGTCGCGAAGGTGGCTCGTCCGAGCCCCCTGAGCTCTTGTTCACCAATTACTTTTTGTGCCGGATGTTCCACTAGCATATTCTAGTCCTGACCATGGTCGCATCGATTGACTAATAGTGAAGCTTTAGCAGTAATGCTAAGTGTACGCTTCTTAGCATATGGCAAGGCGTGAATACTTAGCTTATTACACCTCGTGTACTTTAGACGAGAGTGCACATTTATACCGTTCCGATTTCAGGCTTGTGAATAAAGGAGGTCATGTTCTGACGACTTACGTCGAGATCAATATCTTGCATTCTGAAAGCAACTCGAGTACTTTGCCTAAATATGCCATTTCTTCCGGCCCAGGTATATGTCTTTGCTGGCCTCGTGGCTTTAGCAGTCACATCGTACGTTATATATCAATGCTTCTTCTCACCTCTAAGCAGGATCCCAGGTCCTTTCGTCGGTAAAGTTACCTCGTTGTATTTCCCCTTTCTTGCAAGAAGGGGGCGATTACATCGTGACCTGATCCAACTCCACAAATCTTATGGCAAGCTCGTTCGAATCAGTCCAAATATATTGTGAGTTCACGTTAGCCGGGTGCTCTTCGCTCAGACCAGATAGGCAGCAGCTTACAGGTCTCTTTCAGGAGCGTTGCTGATCCTACGGCATTTCGAGAAATCTATAGTAAGACCCACCTTGCCTCATCGACGGCGATTCCTACATCCCCTAACTGCTGACTGCTATAGAGGCCGGTAATGGATTTGACAAGGCGGCATCGTACTCCATGATATCTGGTACCCGACCATTTGACCTCGCCGGGCAGAGAAACGAAAAGATCCATGGCCAACAACGTAAACTAGTGGCTCGTGCATATTCCATGGATTCCATGAGATATCTAGAGCCGCACGTCGATTTAGTTATCAAGACATTGATAGATCGGATGAGTGGACTGCAGGATCAACCAATAGACCTGGGACATTGGATGCAGCTCTTTGCCTTTGGTATTGACTAGCAAATTCCCTTAGCTGAGACTCCATTCCCACATAATGGTCTTATTCCCAACTGACTATCGCACATTTCAGATATCATTGGAGCCGCGAGCTTCTCGCGACCGTTCGGATTTGTCGAGGCTGGCGACGATGGGGGGGTTTTCCTTCGGATTCAGAAAGCCATGAAGTCTCTTGGGTGGCTGAAGCACGCGCGTTTTGTCTACTCTGCACACCAAAGGCTTATGCCATATATAGGGAACTGGCTGGCCTGCAACGACCGGAACACATACTTCTACCAACTAGCAACTCGAGAAATACAATCTCGGACAAAGCGCGACGGTGACTACAGAGATGTCGTCACCCAACTTCTCTCCGTGCAGAAGTCTAAACCCGAGCTCACCGACACCAGCATCGCTTTCATGATGACTTCCAACGTATTCGCCGGGTCTGACACAACATCAGGGACTCTTCGGGCAATATTCTACTTGTTGCTAAATCACCCCGAAGTATACAGTCGCTTGTTGCAGGAGCTGGAGAGTAAGAGAAGCAGAGGGGAATTGAGCTATCCGGTCACGTTCAAAGAAGCGGAATCTTGCGCGTATCTTCAGTATGGATTCTAAAACTACCTACTCCTTCAGTCTGCTTCGGTGGCAGGATCTACCAGTCGAGCCTTGCCGAACTTGTTTCCGAGCCAGTGCTTCTAGGGGCAACCTACACGTCCGAGGTTTTTTGCACCGATGAAAACTTACTGACCTTGTCTGCTGGTAGGGCTGTCATATATGAAGCAATGCGCCTATACCCTGCTGTTGGCGACATCCTGGATCGGGACGTGCCACGGGGCGGTATGATGATCGACGGACACTATGTGCCATCTGGCGTAAGACTCTATCCTTATAGCTAACCCCAGAACCGAATGCTAATCGATCAGGCGGTGGTCGGCACGAGCGCCTGGGTTATCCATAGGGTTTCAGAAATATGGGGATCTGATGCTGAAGACTTTCGCCCAGATCGGTGGTTGGAGAATGAAAACGAAAGCCACATGAGTAAGCTCATATCTACACGCGCGGCAGCATAACTGGAGCCAGTCTTGATAACAAGCCATAAACAGAACGATTCTTCTTCGCATTCGGTGGAGGCTCCCGAACTTGCATTGGCAGGAGTAAGTGTAATCATGTCATGTAAATCAGGCGCAAGACTGACAGTTTTCGTCTCTAGACATTAGCTGGCTGGAGTTGAGTAAGGTATGTTGTCTGATTGAGTACCTACCTACCTACCTACCTACCTGGCTACCAGCATGTCTGCTTCGGGTTTGGCTAATCTTTCTCTAGCTTGTTCCTACCCTGCTCCTGGGCTTTGATATGAAGTTGGCGGACAATGTAGAGCTGGAAGAGGAGTGCTGGTGAGGTCCCCTTCTTTACGCACCAGTTCCGTCTCTACCCATCCCAACCACAGTGGTGATAGTACAGCTCACACATAGTGTACAGTATCCTTGTAAGTCTGCATGGGTTGAAGGCTCATGTAGCGCCTCGTGTATTACCGGCATGATTATTTCACCTTTACGCTTACGTCCGAGAGCGCGACAAGCCCAAGGGGGTTCCGAGAAGCCTTGGGTACCGGCCGGGTGTGCGTAATTGTAGAGGTTGGGGAGCCAAGTGTGCTTTATCATCACGATATTGTGCTTGGCATACAACACAGAGAGATTCTTCACGAAGTTAATTGGCCTTCGAACACCTTCTCTGCTCTGAGAAATGAAACTGGCGTCGTTTTATTTACGGTGATAGCTGTCGCAGTACAGAGACATTATCAAACCCCACGAGGTTATACTCCTATTACGGAGGCAGTTGCCGAGAACAGGGGAAAATTGATGAGCCTAGTAACTCTCTCTCTCACTTGCTCGGGTGACAGGTTCCCATCTCTCCGTCTCCTTGCTGCTGAGTTGCCTAGAGGTGGGCATCACTACATGCCTGGACAGTCGTTGTACCCTTCCGTGTACGACATTGGGAGATGCCTCCTATGTAAGTGTTGATACCAACTGAGAACAGATTCTGTGGGATTCTGTACCGGTACTGCGTTCACTGGTGTCTTGGAAAACCAATCAAATGTGATAGTTACTGAATACTCACCAGGGGAGGTAAGCACGCGCAGTGAATAGCCTCGCAAACAGCCCTGGAGTAGCCCGCTTCTCGATCGCAACTATTGTACCAATATGATGCATAGTGAAGATATAGTATACCTACTACTAGCAAATAACATCATTTGGTTTGGACACGATACTTGAATCACATTAAGCACGGAAGATCGTTGAATGGCTTCTCATAAAAGCTGGAGTCGGAGCTATATGAGACATGTACATAGCGGTTGACACTCAGATATCCAGGGCCTAACCTGTGCCTTTCTCGAAGATACCATAGGATTTTCCCCTGCCCTAACGAGGCCTAAGAAGTATATTCGCAGACCACGGTGCTGGTTCCCGAAGTAGAGCAGTCCGTCAAGACCTTACCACTTTGCTGAATATCGATAATAGTTGCGCCACTGACACCAGTCCCGCCATTTACTGAGGCTCCAGTGAACTGAACAGTTCCGAAGTCCGCAAAGGCGACCAAGCTTCCGCCGCTTGAGAAATCCTCCACGATCCATTCAGCATTGGTCTGGCACAAGGCGTCTGTCTCACCGGAGAAGCTATGGGTAACCTTCTTGCCGGTGGTTACGTTCTGGATGACAGCCGTTCCGGCAGACTTGCTCGTAGCAGTGACAGTCTGCATATCGTTAGCATCCCGCAGTTTGCCAATAGCCCAACTGCACCCCTGTCCCAGATGGCGTAGGAGAGAAGGACTGCCCGCCTAAGAAGCGAAGAAAGGAAAGTTTAGGATACTGGGAAGTCCGTGACAGGGGAGATCAGGCCTCCGTGCAGCAAATCCTCGCGACGTACCATTGTGATGGTGTCACCGGCCGAGATGGTGATGCCGGAGAAATCATAAGCCTAGCATGTTGAGTCAGATTGATAACCCCCCTAAAAGAGGAAAAGACGAGACTTCCGGCATAGTATTCTTATAGTAGCCGTAGAAAGGCTTAAAGCTGCACTCACATAGTCAGGATACCTGTAATGTTTTGTTAGATTGATGCCCCCGAAACGAGAAATATTGCGAAGAAGAGATACCATACCATTCATACCCTTAACAGCGTCAGTAATTAGTTTCTTAGGTAGGATATCAGGTCGAAGAGGGAAAAAGGAACGCCAAATGTTACTTACAAGCATCAAAGGAGACCGAGGAACCTTGGACGGTAAAATCAACGCCGGTCTGCAAGATAGCAGTGTCGCACGTGTCGCCGTCGATACCGACCCAGGCGGACGCCGAATACTGACGAGAGCTGCTACCACCCGATGGCGTCTTCGGGGTGGGAACAACGATGGTGCCAGTCACGGACTTATAGCCACTGCCAATGAGAACGGCACCAGCCCAGTTGGAGCTATACTCAACATGGGCAGTGTCATTCTGGGTGGCCACAGTGAATTCGTCGTCAACATGCTGAAGAGTGTTCGAGGCGCGGGATACCCTCCTCTCGGTGAGACGCTCAGCCGCTCGCTGACGGCGCATAGCTGTACCCGGCGCAGCGAACGCCAGATTGGCGCACAGGAGGATACCTGCGACGATTGGAATCTGCATATTGAGTTGAGCGAGGGAGATAGACAATAATACGTGCAGAAGCTGTACGAGTTGAACGAGAGGGAAAGCAGTGACTAGCGACTTTAAGCTGATGGCTGGACTTGTTGTCGTCTGTAAAAAGAGAAGAGGGTATCAATGGGCATTATATAGACCTGGCATAACCTACGGCATCGCACGCACTGAAGATAGGGCATACAAGAGCTGGACCTCATTCACTGATATCGAACGCATGGGATCTTTTCGCAAGGCGCTATCGCTTGAACGTTGGTTTAACACGGTGTGTTATGGATGTCGTCGTGACATGAGACAGAAAGACACCTTCCTGAAATATTTTGAAGTGCTGCCCTGATTGCCAAGTGACCACGATGGAACGCTCTTAGAGACGCATCATCTGCCAAGTTGAATCTAGCGGGAAATTGGCCCTGTGTATTCTTGATGTATGTATGCATGCGAGCAATGCCTGACCGGGAGTCACACACGCGCGCAAGCGGAGAAAGGGGAGGGAGGGAAAGATAGGGCTACCAGTCTGACCTGGAGTCGGCCCTCTCGACAAGTCACTCTGCCGGACAACGCTAGTCCGGGCGAGCGATACTACTCCGAATCCAGGTTGATTGCCGGTTGGAAAGCTACGCTGGACAGCACCGGGAGCGTGCTCAAGTGAGTTGGCTTAACTATCATTGGTTAGAGGAGAATACGTAAGTCACGGCTGTAGAGGAAGGTAGCATTCAATACCAACCGGTTCCTCGTGGATCTAGATGAAATGAAAGCTGATGTGTATTAAAGAATTTATCAAACAGCTCGTGATAGGGGGAGATTGCTAATGTGGAGGGAGAGCATGTGGGAGGGTGGCAAGGGTCTGGGTCCAATCGCATGGGATTCACATAATGTTGGAAAGATAAGGAAAACATGGGGAAATACGTAGGGAGAGAACATGGTTCCAAGATGAGAACAAGGCAGGGCTCGGTCTATAATATAGAAGGAGAACGAGGTAGAGGAACGGTGTCAGGTACCGCTGCTACATGGGACTTCTACGCACAGTACATGTACTGAACACATCACCCACCGCCAGGTTAATGACGAGATGGACGTCAAAATAAGCTTTTGCGCCAAGTACCCAGCAGTTGAAGAATGATTCACAAAAGAGTGCCGAGCCATCGCCAAGTTTGCCAAGAGAGCTTTTTTCAACTGGCAAATGACCTGCATTTTGCCTGTTGATGCCATCCTTGCTTGTACCCGTCAGTTGTTTCCCAGAAGTGATGGAGTTGTTACGAAGGCGGTTGAAGCCGGGTAGATAGATAGGTATCTGTAAACATTCTGGTCAAGCAGAGACCAACAATCGGACCGACTGCTGGTGGTGCAATCGTTTGCGCTCACCTACCATTGGGTAGAGCGAAAAGTATTGCGCGCTGTTGTTTATTTTACATAGTATCTACCGGCTCCGGACGAGCTAGCGTCTCCGGCTTGTCCCTGGCTGCCTACCTCCGGTTTTGATGGTGGTAGTGTGTGGTGCGGGGATAAGACGCATAAATGACACTTGCGCGAATCACGTCGTCCTCTTCTCGGGAGTTGAGAAACGGATCATCCCGCTTTTGCGCTCTAAAACGCCTCTTACTACGATACCATGTTCGGGCTTATGGCTTGGATTCTGTGGCAACTTTCCCAACGTACAGCTACTATGGCACCCAGGTGGTATGCCACGGTATGCCGTTAAAGCTTACAATTCAACAATGGAAGTATCCTCTTCATCTGTGCAGGTGCCCGTATCTTGACAGTTGTCAGGGATCTACCCCCGCGGACCTTTTGGCCCGGGATGGCAGGTGAGACGCCAACACAGATAGGGTTTTCGCATGAGGTCTGTTGAGATCAGTTTAAATGCTTCTTGCATGACAACATCGTTGTTTCTACCACTTTCAGTTTGTTTCGCGACGGACAGTCCTGACCAGTCCCGTGAGGCAATATTTTGCAGCTGGTGGTGGCTGAACGCGGATAAAGCTTCACAAGTGTCATTGTATGACCGGGCCGTTGACTACCTGGATGACCCATCTTAACCCCATCATGTACCGTTAGGTCATATATGCAACAGACAGTGTCGACTGAGAATGTCATAGCTGGTATCATTCGATGATACGCAGGTACCATTGCCACTATAAACCCTGCCTTAGGTAGGTAGACCAGGTAGATCGCTATATCTCAGGCAGGTAGCTGATCTTATAAGTACGCAGCGATTAGTAAATAGGAGGTGGATTAGAGGCATCGGGAAGTCGGGGTTTCGTGCCTCGTGTCGTGTCAGATCGCCAGGTCTATTACGGGCACCCAGGAGCCTGTGTATTCATACATTGATACCCTCTCACCTTCAGATACTATAATAATAAATGGTGCCTGCTGAATCCCTAGGTGAGCCGGGAAGACTCATCTCCAGGTCATCAAGGCAGGGGAGGTAATAGGACTATAGACAAGATATCTATTCTCAACATTTGTCCACTAATCAAGTATTAAGTATACCATACACGAATATATAAAATTCCCTCGCTAACTGGTTGAGGAGCAACGTTCTGCTTCGTAACATCCATCTTCTCGACTTCTACGGCGGTCTGATGGGAGCTGAATATTTTCAAAAGCAAGCCACCGACTTAAGACTAGAATTGTGTTGCAACAACATACAAGCTTTCTGCTCCCTTACATGGTCTGTCTGAGTCGTTAACAGTATTTTTGATTTCGTTTGCCTGTGTTGTTTCACTTTCCCCACCTACTTTATTGTACAGCCACCCGTCTTAGGTTTTTCGGACAAGAAAATATAATAGAGTACTACTGCGGTATTCTAACGGTTTGATCTGGACCTTCAGTACCTGTACCCAGAGCGGCCTACATTTCCTAGCTTCTCGGGTTCTTCTATCTCACAGAACCCTTCTTCGTCATCATGTAATCCTTTAACTCTCGTGAAACCATATCATTCTTTGATAGGGGCTCGGGCAATATCGATGCGAGTTGATTGCAGGCAGTGTCTCTCACCGACTGCGTGCGATGATTCGTCGTCCGTATGACTTTCAACATCGGCATCCGAAGTATGCAAGTCGCTGGTCTCGAGCTCAGCCTCGTCGTGGAGGGCCTGCTGTGGTGACGTCATGGAGGCGGTCTCAGCTGCTGAATCCCTGGCCCCGTCGTCGCTAGGTATCGTGAACATCGTCGAAAGGGCGCTTACGGGTATGGGCTTATTAGATGTAATCCCGTTCGCGCCCGAGGTTCCGGCCGGCGTTATGGGCTGGGAAAAGTCAAAAGAATCTCGCTCTGTAGAAGATAGGATGGGGCTGGTCTTAGGTCCGGTCTGTAACAGATGTCCTCGAGGAAATCTTCTAATCTTGTTCTTCGGTCTCGCGCCCGAGTGGCGCATGGTCATCTCAAGACGCTCCTCTTCATCCGTATCGTCATCCGTTATTCTGTACGGGGATTCGTTAATAAGACCGTTATAAAGCGGACTTGCAATGCTACTTCCGCTCGAACGCCTGTGGCGATATTTTAGCTTGTCCTTTGGTAGGAGAGATCTTGTCTGCGTCGTGACCGGTGCTGGCGGTTCATAGGTTTCTCGGTGAGCTGTATTTGCAAGCGAACCGGTCGCCATCCGTCGCAGGTTAACCTGACTCTTACTGAATACAACATGAGCTCTCATCACGTGGACGGCTCGATCCAGCGCCAATCTTCGCAATAACAAGAGTCAGTAACCACTTTCTTAGGCAGGACATTTGCTCCTGGAACAATGTCCCGGGGAGGGATAGCTCCCACACTATTCCTAGTAGGCGAATTTTCACTCCCGAAACAGGCTTGAAAAAAAAAACATGATGTTACTCACTCAATAGCACAACGATCACGTATGCGAGACAGCTTGGGCCAAGTCGCACGCTCACCTAGTAAGCAGGACCGCAACATGAACTCGGTTGTCGGGTTCCTTAGCACCTTTGGCAGGTCCCAAACGCCTAGTTCCGGGAGAATATTGATATCACCGGAGTATTTCTGGCTCAGAATGGACCGTAGCTTACTGACAAGCGTTGGGAAGATGCCGATCTCGGCCATGAACTGCATCCTATGTAGCGCCTCGCTCTTGGCTAGGGTAGTAACAGTGTGTAGCCAGTCCGACTCCTCCCTGTAGACAGTTTCACGACGTGTACTAATGGGGGGATACGATGCGTCGTCTTTGGCTAGGAACGGGACGACGTGGGGGTTTACCTGCGAGACGATGAAGTGATTGACGTTGAACATCTCGGCGAGTCTCGTCATGGGAAGGTCGTTATCGACGGAGCCGTCGATCCACATCTGCGGAGTGGGATTCCACGCGCTGTGTTCGCCCGTCAATGGATTTTTCACCAGTAGCGGCGCGGCGCTGAAAACGAGTGGGACGGAGCAAGACGCCGCGACGGCAGACCATATCATAACATTAGGTGCAGTGACGTAGTTGAGCAGCCGGGGAAGCTCGTATATGGACGCCGAGGAAACGCAGATGTTACACTGCAGCAACGGGGGTCAGTAATTAGTTTATTAGGAAATATATTTACTCCAGAAACAATGTCTCAGGAGTAATGACTCCCTCCCACACTATTCCTATTAGGCGAATCTTCGCTCCCGAAACAGGCTGAAAAAGGGGAAAAAAGAACTCCACATGTTACTCACAATCCTTCTGGTACGATTGTAGGCTTCTTGAAACGTGATGTCGCCAAGTAAGTCACGCATCACGCGCGTCAGATGCTTGATATCGGACCAGTTTCCCTCGGTAAGCAACCTCCGTAGGTGGCCCAAAAGACCGTCTCCGTTGCCATCCTCCTCGAATACGGCCAAGTCGCCATGCGGAAACTCTTCCATCAACTGAGGGATCTCGTCATCTGTCCTCGAGCAGACTACGGAGCAGACGATGGAGCCAGCCGAGGCGCCTGAGATGATACGCGGTAGCAACTTGGCTTCAAACATGGCCTTCAAGACACCAATATGAGTCATGCCGAATGTGCCTCCGCCGCTGAGCAGAAGCGCGCTCCGGCCAAAGCTCTGGCGGGAGTAGAGCATGGCTTCTAATAAGTCCTTAGGTCCTAGGTCGTCCGGGAGACGATGCGTACTCTGCTCTACTAAAGCAGTAATGGTCTGCAGAGCAGAGTCAACGTAACGCTCGATCAGCTTCTTGGTACCGCAGTGAGAGTGGCGATAGAGGTCCAGGTTGCCCATGCCGCCAAGGTCGCGAGAGAGGGCTGTCCTAACGAGATGCGTCATGGCTCGTATGTCGCAGCTGATACGGGCTTCGTCAAGCTCCCGCAAACGCATCTCTAAAAGGTCAGGATTGTAGTAGCCAGTCGAAATGTCGACTTTCCATTCTTCGTTACCCTCGAGGATATCTAGCTCATGCGCTACCGCATCCCACTCTTGATGAGATTCGGCGATCTGCAACCGCGCCGACAAGATCTGTTTGCGTTCATCGAGCCGTCTTCTCTCTGCTCTCTCTTGACACGTCAGACCATCTCTGAGATAGAGCAGACCGTCAAAAACGTTGGTTACGGATACAGTATTGGACAACGACCTGCTCGCGTGCCGCTTGTCCTTTTGTGAACCCTTGGCGCCGGAGGATTGTAACCGGGGGATAGATAGGAAAAGATCCACGACATGCGTCATGATGTAGGCTGAAGGGGAATCGCCGACACGACAACGGGATTACTAGGTGGACGTCGCATCCTAGCTGGCCCTACATGCACGGTTCTGATTTTGCATCGCAATGTGTACGGGACGCATCGGATTAAGGATACATCATACGGCAGGCAAGAGAAGTGAAGGACGATGCAGAGAAATGAAATGCTGTAAGTACATGTAAGGAAATGAAAGAGTATTTAGCCTCTGGACAACAAATGTATGATAGCAAGATGAAGGCTATCTGAATAATGTGAGGTTGGGACGAAGGTAGTGTATATAGGTGATATGCAAAGCGAAGACGTCAATAATTGCGGAACCATCCAAGTTGCATATCAGCCATGTGAGCAACAAATATTGGATTGGGTGGGTCACTACATGTAAGCAAGGACTGTTAAAGTTAGTATTACATTAGTAGGTTGTATGTACATATGTACATACATACTCGTACTATATGTACTCAGCCGTACCGGTACTTACTAATATAGGACAGAAACACACAGCACCTGCATGAGATGTGTGTACCAATATGGGGTGAGGGGAAGTATGGGGTATGTATTACATGCTGATACATAGGCTATGTAGTTGGAGGGTCCTCCTTTCTTCTCTCTCACATTCCTTAATACATCTGTCTCGTAAAGGACCAATGAGAACTTGGTAGTACTTCTCTTCGTCAATTAACGCGTGCTTTATGTGCTGGAGGTTAGTTGACGTGAATTACCTCCAATTGTGTGACCAAGGCCGTTTTATAGGTAGTCGTCATCGTTAGGAAAGTTATAACTACGGTATCGGATCCCACGAACAGTTCGTGGAACGTGTCTCAATATCGTGGTACACCGATATGATGGAGGCAAAACATGACTGAGTATTGCTCATTTCGACCATCCGACATTTAGTTCCCTACTAGTCTGGTTGCAAAAGACAAAATGACCTCTCTAAGCTCATGTACAACATTCTCTTCTACCCAGAAATGTCCTGCGCCCGACACTTCTACGTAATGGAACTGAGATCTTTCCGTGCTACTAAGCTGGGTGGTCCAGTCATGCATCTTCTTGAGGGCCAGAAATCCATCTTGATCGCCGTATACAACCATGGTAGGATTCTCCATAAGCTTAGTCTCTGTTTCGGCCTTTCCCTGTTCTGCACCACGGCCTTGAATACTGGTTGATAAAGCCCTGCCCCTCCTTCTCGACCAGTTTGACAAAGGGTTCGAGAAGGTCATGGTCACCAGATTGGTAACGATGCCCATAGGAGGGGATACAAGCAGGTAGGCGCTGCAGAAGCGGATCAGGTTGTCGACTTCCCCAAGATATGCCTCTTCACCAATTCCACCGGATTGGTAGGCGAGATTATAATCGTGCTTCCTGTGAGTCAGCCTGCTACGGGATAATAGATCTTTGACACCTTTACGAATCCTCTCTTCTCTGTCAGGGGAATGCGCCCTCGGATTGTCGCGAGTCTTCTGCTGCGAGTATGTGTCCTCGTCACCGCCGACACGCATGCCCAACGACTTCCTTGGCGACGAAGGTGCGGCAGATATGATGACTTGCTGCTCAGCAAGGTGCTGTGCTCGCAGTCGGATATCTGAAAAGGGGGTATGGGTAGACGGCGAGGAGAAGCGCGACAGGAAGGAGTCGAGAGGAGGAAGTTGGACTGTCACCATGGCACCGTACGAGTAGCCAGCAAATAGTAAAATGGCCGGGGGAACGTTCTGGTTTGATCCGACGTGTGGATGCCGACGAGGACGCAAGTAATGCATGTAGTAGACGAGGAAGCCAGCAACGGACATATAATCGGCGCGCTCTGGCTTCGATGTCCATGATGTACGACCATTTGAAGATGACGCGCCCCTATATTTTTAGCATAGACATTAGTAGGTCCTAACTATGTAAGTAGGTGGGCGTGTACGGCGGGCGATGCGAACCTGAAGTTGAAAGTCGCTACGACAAAGCCGATCTGGAGCAACGTGCTGGCAATGAGATGCACGATGGGGTCGTCGTAAGAGCCCCCCAGGGGGGAATAGGGATGCGCAACAATGGCGGCATGTCGCGGCCGCTGGATATCTGGTGATGCGGGCGGCGCGTTTCGGTATTGTGGATGGTAGACGCGACAGTCGAGCCTGGTGTTGTCATGTATACTGGGGAGCGTGAAGCTCAAGCTAGGTTGCGGAAGTGTCATCTGATTCCCACGGGTGCAGGACAACATAAGGCATGGTGTAAAGACTCGGCGAGCCCCAGGTGGTGAGAGAAGAGCGGAGGATGCATGCACATACGTTATATAAGACAGCTAGCCGGCAGAGTTTTGAAATATTGAAATATACACTTTGGGAGCGAGCGCCTCAGCAACACATAAGACAACCTCACCTAACCCCTCATGGATTGATTGGTGGTGGAAATCGAAGGTGGGTTAAGGGGGTTTTAAATACCGTAAATATACGGCTTAAAAAACTTAAGCCGTATAAATTTAGTTTAATATTTAAATGGTTTAATTTTTAAACGTTTAAATTATATAATAATTTAATTAATTTAAACCGTTTAATTTTATAAACGTTTAAAATATTAAATATATTTAAGTTTTTTAAACGGTTTAATATTATTAAAAAAATAAAAACTTTTTTTATTAAATAATTAATTATTTTTAACGGTTATTTTTAATGTTATTTTTTATTTATATAAATATTATTACGGTAAACGTGAACTTATTATATAATATAAAAATCGTATTTATAAATTATATTTATAAAATATATAAATAAATTAACGTAATTAAATAATTAAATTTAATATTATATATTAATATAATAATTATTTAATAATTTAAAAAAAATAACTTATTAAATAAATATTATACGGTAAAACATTTTAATACCTTTTATACGGTTTAATAAAACTTTTATATAATTTAAATATAACTTTTATAATTTTTTTATATAATTTAAATGTAACTTTTATAAATTTTTTATATAATTTAAATATAACTTTTATAATTTTTTTATATAATTATTACTTTAATTATTTAAATATTATTAATACGTTTTTTTAATTAAAAAATGTAAATAAGTTTTTAAAACATTTAAATAAATGTATTATTAAATAATTAAATTAAAACGTTTAATTTAAACGTTTTTTTTAAAAAATTATAAAAGGAAGTTTTTTAAATGGTTATAATTTTAATAATACGTTATTAATTTTTTTTTTTTTAAATAGTTTTTTATTAAATGGCTTTTTTTATTATATATTTAATATATAACTTTATTAACGTTAATTAAATGGTTTACCGTTATTTTAATAATATTTTAAAATTTAATAATAAAATTTTTATAAATTTATTATTTATATATTAAAGCTTTTTAACGTAATTTTAATAACTTTAATTTTATTTATAATTAAATTTTTTAATACTCGTAATAAAAATGATTAACTTTTAACTTTTTATTAATATTATATTAACTTTATTATTTTTTTTATATTAATATTTAATCGATAAAAAAATAATAAAAATAATAATGTTATATTATTTTAATTTTTTTTATTAATTAATTATTTATATTTAATTTAAACGTTATTTTAATTATATAAAAAATTTATAAATATTATAAGTTTTTTTTAATTAAGTTAAATATAACCGTTATATTTAATTACTTTTTTTATTTTTTTATTATATTATTTTATAAGTTATTTTTTAATTAAATAACCGTTTAAATAATTTTATAATTTTTTATTATTATAACTTTTTAAGTTATTAAAATTAAAGTTATTAACATTTTATTTTTTAATTAAACTTTTAAAAATTACGTTAAATAATAATTTTAATATAAATTAAATTAATAAAGTTTTTAAATGTTTTTATATATAAATAATATATTTAAAGTAATATAATATTTTAAGTTAAAATTAATTAAAGTTAATTAATAATAAAATTTTTTTACTTTTTAAAAAATGTTATTATATAAATAAATTAACGTAATTAAATAATTAAGTTTAATATTATATATTAATATAATAATTATTTAATAATTTAAAAAAATAACTTATTAAATAAATATTATATAATAAAACATTTTAATATTTTTTATATAATTTAATAAAGCTTTTATATAATTTAAATACGGCTTTTATAATTTTTTTATATAATTATTATTTTAATTATTTAAATATTACCGATAAAATATTATATATATAAAAAAAATTATAAATATTATAAAAGTTTAATATATTAAAATAAATAAAAATATTATTTTTAAATGTTAATTTAAAAATAAATTTAATAAAGTTATAATTATATAATATATATTAAACGCGTAATTAAACTTTAAAAATTTTAATAATAAAAATATTTTTTTATAATATAATAAATACGGTTTAATATTATTACGTTTTTATATATTATAATATCCGTAATAAATAAAATATTATATACGTAATTTTACGAATAATTTTAATTAAAAAAAACGTTATATATTTTATAAAAAATTTTAATTAAAAAAACGTATAATCCGATAATTTAATTTATTAATTAAATTATAAAATTAATATTTAAAATAATTTATACATTTATTTTATAATAAATATTATATTATAAATTAAAATTAATTAATTATTATTTTAATAATTATAATTATTTATATAAATAACGTTATTATTTAATTTATTTAATAATAATAATAATAATAATAATAATAATAATAATAATAATAATAATAATAATAATAATAATAATAATAATAATAATAATAATAATAATAATAATAATAATAATAATAATAATAATAATAATAATAATAATAATAATAATAATAATAATAATAATAATAATAAAATGAAATTTTATAAATAATTATTTAATATTATATTAACGTTATTTAAATATTAACGATTATTTAAATTTATATTAAAATTATATATAATAATAATTAATAATTATTTAATTTATAAAAAATTATATTTTTTTTATTATAATATATAAATTATTTAATATAAAATAATAAAAGTTTAATAATTATACGGTATTAAATAATTTTAATATTTTATATTATAAAAATAATAAAACGAAACTTTATTATATAAAACGTTTTAAATAAACGATTTATTTATAAATAATTAAATAATATAATATATAAAACGTATTTATATTATTTAATAAAAATTAAAACTTAAGTTTTATAATAAAAATAATATTACGTATAATTTTATATAATATAATTAATACACGTATTTTTAATTAATTAATTTAAATTTTTAAAAATTTAAATTTAAATAATATATAAATAAATATAAAATAATTAATTCATTAAATTTAAATATATAATTATTACTTTAATTATAAAATAATTTATTTTAATAATTATAAATAATAAAAGTTTTATATAATAATAATTATTACGGTAAACGTAAATTTATCGTATAATATAAAAATCGTATTTATAATTATATTTATAAAATATTATATATAAGGAAAAAAAAAAAGGATTTATAAATACGGTTTAATATCGCCACGTTTTTATGTTTTTTAAATAAAGTTCTTTTATTTTAATCCGGTAAAATGCCGTTTTATAATTAATTATCTTTATATATTACATTTTATTTAAAATAAATAAGTGTTATATATATTCCTCGCGAATAATTTTAATTAAAAAAGGCGCCGTATATTTTATAAAATATTTTTAATTAAAAAAAGCGCGTAATCCGATAATTTAACTTATTAATTAAATTACAAAACTAATATTTAAAATAATTTATACATTTATTTTATAATAATAATTATAATATAAAAATATAAAATAATAATAATAATAATATAATATAATTATTATTAATTATAAAATAAAAATTTATATATAATAAAAATATATATAAATAAATATAAAAATAAATAATATTAAATTTATAATATTATTTTATTTAATTTATAATATTTAATTTATTTTTTAAAAGTTTTTTCGGTTTAAATTATATTTTTTTATAACATTTTAAAATAATTTTATTAATTTAAAGTTATAAATATAAAAAAACATTATTAAATTTATTAAAAAATAAATAAAATAATAATATTAATTATATTATATATAATTATTAAAAAATTATATTATTTTAAAATAAAAAGTTAAAATATTTTAAATATTTAAAAAAAAACTTTATTTTATAATTTATAATTATTATTATTTAAATTAACTTTTTTTATTTAAATATAATATTTTTTTTAAAAAAACCTATAAAAATATATATAAAAATAATAAAAATTTTAAACTTAATTATATTATTTTATAATATTTTTTAATTAAATTATTAATAATTAAATTAATTAAAATATAAGGTTTTTTAAATGTAATAAATTTAACGTAATTTAAAGCTTTAATATTTTTAACGTAATATATATATAAATTAAAAATTAATTTAAATAATTTTATAAAAATAAATTTTATAATTATATATTTAATATTTAATTTTTTTTTAATTATTTAATAATATTATTATAAATATTATAATAATTAAATTAATAAAAATATAATTAAAAACGTGGTATATATTTTAAAAAAAACGTGGCGAAATATTATAAATTAAATAAAATTATATTACGGATTTAATATTATTTATAAAAATATATTATATTTAATATTTTTTTAATTATTTATTAATAATTTTTTTTTAAATAATTTAATTTATTTAAACGTTTAAAATAAAATAATAATAATTATTAAATTTAAAATTTTAAACCGTTTAAATTTTTAAATTATATATATACCGCATATATACGGTATTTAAAACTTTTTCGTAAACATTAAAATAATAATTTATATAAAATATTTAATATATATAAATTTATTATATAAATATTATATATATTATATAACTTTTATATAATAAATGTATATATTTATTAAATTTTATTTTTTATATTATATGTAAGTATTTATTTTATTTTACTTTTATAAAACTTTAAATTATATTTTATTATATTATAACTTACAATATAAAAGAAATAAATTTAATAAAACATTTTTATAAACACGTATTTTCATTTATTATTACTATATATTAAAATTAACTAATAATATAAAGTTTTATAAAAAAAAAAGAAACAAAGAAATATGTTAACAATATCGTATATATCAATAGTAAAAAAAGTATCAGTTGGTATCTCTCAGCTAGTACTATGCGAAAATCTCTCTCTACGCGGTTAACAAAATACGTAAGTCAGTCGATAATGTCGCTTCTTCGTGCCCAACCATGCTGACGAATGGACTGCTCCCGACGGTCTAGCGTGGTCCAGCTACCGCCATTTTTCGAAAACTTGACCGTCTGGAGGGCCCACTTTGGTAATCCTCCTAAGATCCGGCAATCCCTAACCCAACCCTAGATCCGAGTCTTTCCGCCCGTCCCCCGTCACGTTCACGATCGACAGTAGCTCGCATTCGTCGTCCCTCCATCAAGCCTCGCAATCCGCGTTTCTGTAGCCCGATAACACTGCTAAGCTCCCCGCTCCAGACCTCCCTGATAGCGCCTCTTTCACTGTCGCCAAGCTCACTGCTCCACTCGCTCCCCGACACGCTCGTTGATGCGCTGAGCTCCTCAGGCTCCGGCCTTGCTCCCGACACGCTGGTGTTAATCCGTAAGCCGTCCAGCGCGCCTGCTGCTTCTTCGGTGCTGGACTGCGATACCGACATCGAGCGGTTGCGGAAAGGACTTATAGAGTCACCGATCAAAGAAGATGAATCGGTCGCCAGATACAAGTTGTGATTCGTACTGCCATCGACCCCGCGCCCCCCGCCCGCTGCCATGGCCGTAGCGTTGAATACGGCGGCGGCATTACGCGAGTCGAGACGCGCATGGAGGCGCTCGACCACAGCCTCCAACAGTCCATCCACCTTATAGGGCCGCGCTATCTGCAGCAGCGAGCAAAGGATCTGCGGCGTGCATAGAGGTGACGACGGGGACGGCAGGGCTGACGTGTAGAGGAAGTGAAGGAGAGCCTGGACCGTGGGACAGGTATGGGGAAGGTATAGACACCTCGGTCGAGAAGTGGGCGGAAGCGATGCAGGCGTTGGTGCGGAGTTGATGGCGCTGAGATCTGTCGGGCCACCACCGCTGCCGGATATCGACGTACCCGCCGTGCTGGGTGGCTTGAGGGACCCGGCAGAAGACGGATTGTTTAGCGTGGTAGCCATTGATAAGCTGCTGTCGCCCGTGCTCCTGTTCGACTGCGTAATTGTAATGGTAGACATACGCGCGCCCGCATGCCCCGACATTCCTGTTCTCAACGTTGCCGAGTCGCTGCCATCCTGCGTGGCCGCACCTTCACGTAGTAGTTGCACAAAGTAGGGCCCCCACCTCCTCGCGATGATACGGGAGTTGATAGGTATACGCTCACCATGGAAACACAGGATGTCCATATCTGCTAGCTCCCGTAGCCCCAAGGCTTTCTCGCCCAGCTCTTCGGCCGCCCGCGTATGCGCCCTTCCCCCACCAGTCCAGCCAGCTTTTCTGGCTATGCTAAGACCAGGGGCCGTGAGGGGGCTGCTGGCCGATACGAAGCCTGACAAGGGTGACGTCTTGCGGGGATTATCGTAGAAGCCAAAAGCTTCCAGCTCGACCATGCAGACGTTGGAGAAGTTAATTCGTCGGTGGTTGTAGTCGTCGACCAAACTCCTTTTACGATTGCCCAGGATGACAAATATATTCCGCCTATTCCATAGGACACCCCGGTTCCAGCTGCCTTGGCTGAAAACACTACCGCCAGTATCAATTCGGACCCACGTTAAATTCCGAAGATCCAGTGCCCATAGTGCGTACTCCTGCTTCGAGCTAGTGAGATAAGTGCCGCTTACAACGAAGTACGTGTCAATAACGCCGCCGTTCGGAAAGCGAAGTCCCGGGGGGGAGTACGTCCCGGACATGGGCTTTTCTGCGAGTAAGCCGTCCGAGGTTCGAATCTGAAGCTCGAGCTTCACGTCCAAGAAGTTGTAGTTCGAGTATATGAGCATGGATGAGCCCGGCTCTTTGGCCTCTTTACTAATCGCGCTTTCCTGGCGCAAGGTGCCAGTATTCGCCTTACCGATCTTAGCAGTCACGCTTGGGGGTAGGGGTGCGACTACGCTCCGGTACGCACCACAGGATTTTCCGAGCGGTTGCGTCGATGCCCATTTTAGGCTGCGGAGGTTGAACACGCTGATCTGTTCGATATAATGGTTCGCTCCGTCTTGGCCACCGACTACTACCATCTCGGCTCCTCCAGCACCGTCTATATTGATACCAATTCTACCCTCATTCGAATTTCCGCTGGAGGGGTTGTGCTGAAGAGCAGATAAAGGTGCCTTGTGAGACGAAAAAGTTGCAGACGAAGGCAATATGCATGCACAGTGAGCGTACCGGCCTTGGGGAGCATCTTGAGAGGGAACGTAAGTCCATTTCTTGGTCGGGACGTCGTATATATATATATCAGACATCACGGTGACTTCCGGTTGCTGATCGGGAGACGCAGAAGCAGGTTGAGTAGCGGTAGGTGACATGCCCCCATAGCAGACCATCTTAGTGTCTCCTAGGGCACACATGGAATGGAAGTAACGGGGAGGAGGGGTGTCTCCAGTAGTGTCAAGCTTGCTCCAATGCCTCCGGATCAGATCCAGCTCATAAAGATCCGAAGTAAGGGGTGCTGGCCGACTTCGCGAGAGAATCCGCCCACCAAAGACGTATAACTTATCGCCCAATATCGTGGTTGTGGCTCCTACCAATGGGTGCGGCTCCTGACCGGTGGTGCGGTGAACGTTGCACATCAAGCCCGACAGGTGGGCGGAAGACCCGGAGGTGGCAGGGGTCCCGACAGCGGCCCCAAGAGCGGGAGTCCTGCTCGTCGATGCAACCGGCGGCGAGGGTCCGGCTGAGAGGGGGCCATTACTCCGGGGAGTCAGGTTATCATTCTGGGCGTCTCCACCATCCGTTTTCGAAGAACTGGCTATGCTGCTCTGGCTACTGCTCATATCAACTCCCCCACTGTACATCTGGTTCGGCAGCATGGAAGTGCTGGAATCCATGGTGCTAGTTCTACTGTCCATATTTAGCTCCTCGGCGACGTTGCTATACACTATTGCGCCCAGGCTGTCCTGCAACTCCAGCTGATTGGATATAGCCGAGGGAACTACGGAACTCGAAGGGGATAGCGAGGGTGGTGGCGGCGCAGGAAGTGGCTTCTCGAGGCTGTTCTGCAGGCTCAGATTCCTAGCATGTTGCAGAGGTAGCGGCCGAGGTAGCAGGGGAGCTGAGATCACTTCTGGCGTTCTAGGGCTGACGGCGAATGCCTTCGAGGCCAGCTTTGAGGGAGCTCGTGCAAACTTCAAAGAGTCTTCGCGAGTCGGGATGGCCTTCTTGATACCTCGATAGACGTCGGATAGAAGGTCGGACGGGGACTTGGAGGGAATAAATCGACGTTCCTGGTCGCCCAGCTCAGTCTCGTAAACGTCGTCGATCGATTGTGGACTATCCTGGCGGTCTGGTTGACCCGGAGTTAGACTAGAACTAGGCGTAGACATGACTAACCCCCCTTCCCTACTCTGGTGCCAGAAACTGAGAAGGAGAGCTGACAGACGAGGAGGAAGAGCCTCAAACCCTCAAAAGAAGAAATAAAATAGATGACGAGCCAGGAACTTGGGCGAGTACTACTCTGTTACGAGGCTAGGGTGACCGGGGAAAGCAGGGCCTCCCCTTCAAAGAAGAGTACATACTATGTAGCACCTAATGATAGATGAGATGAGATGAGATGAGAAATACCGTGCGCTAGATAGGACTAGGGGGGGTATATGGCAGGGGATATCTCCTTGCTTCTAGAATGAAAAGAAGACAGGATGACTACCGGGCCAAGGCAGATAAGAAACCACACGGCAGCTCCAGGGCCAAGGGTGCCTTGAGAGCTTGTATGGATATGTGAACTGGGCTCTCGAGTGTAATGGAGGAGAACGGACGAAAATAACCGACTGGTGGTGGTTCAACAACATACCTCGGTCCTTAGTAGTGGTTTGTTGTCGCTGTTTGCAATCTTAAATATTCATGTCTGGCGGCTCTCTCCTCACAACTTTTCCTGCTCTCCCCTCTTTTTCGTCCTGCTTCTTTTCCCGTCTGTATCTTGAGTGCACCGTTGGTCCCGGACGCTCGGGAGACCTAATGGATGTATGATCGCACAGACGCGTGTATCCTCGTGGCCAGGAAGTAATGGTGTTTGCAGCGACTTGTAAGGGGCGGGAAAGGGGGTGGAGGCCAGTTTGAGGTTGAAGGAGGTTACATACGGTAGTATGGTAGAGTCCATTGTGGAGATGAATGAAGTGGATGCCCTGACCGAATTTAATTCATAAGGGGGATTTTCCCTTGGGAGCTACATTTCAGGGTGCTGTATTACATGCATGGCTGCGTAGGTATGTACAGTGGGTCGACAGAAGTTTAAATCCAAAATCAGGTATCAAGTACTGATAGCCAAGGCCATGCTATACTCGATACGGTAAGGCTTCAAAAAGCTAATGTCCGTCCTTGTACCGGAGAAGCCACGTGATATCTAGTTTAGCTTAGCAGCACTAAGTCTTACAGGGCTTTTCAGGGCATTAACTCCCTATAATTACTCCCTAAACTCACTTTAAGAGGTACTTAAAACCCTTAACAAAGTAATATTAAAACGAGTTTACTTTAAACCAATGCATTAACTAGCTTTCGTTATGCATTTACTTAATAAATAAATTAACATATAACTTTTAATATAATAATTTTAATAATATATTTTATATAACTTTTAAAAGGTTTTAAATTCCTTTAAAATTAATTAAAGGTATAAATAATTGCTATAATAAATAAAAAAAGTATTATATATTTTTTTATAATATTTTAATAAAATAACCGGTACGTAAATTAACATTAATAATTTACATTTTACCGTATCGAGTATAATATAACTTTAACTATTAATACTTAATATTTAGTTTTAAATTTAAACTTTTATCGATTTATTATATATATATATATACTTACCTTAATACTTAATATATATATATAATGTTATATATATATAAATCTATATATTATAATAAAAAAATACATAATCCTTTATTAATTAAATGGTTACTAACCATTATTATATATAATTTTAACATAAATTTAAATAATTATTAATGGTTAAATAATATTAATTTAACATTAAATAGTTACTTAATATTAAATAATTATTTTATATTAAATAATTATTTTATAATAAATGGTTATTTATTAATTTTTAATTAATTAATTATATAATTAATTTTATTACCTATTATTACCTCACTTTTTTATTGTTATTTATTATTTATAAATTATTATATTATATTATAAATTACGTTATAAATTATATTATAAATTACGTTATAAATTACTTTATAAATTATTACATTATTTATTTTATAAATTACTATATTACTATTTATTATATTATTATTTATTATATCGTTATTTATTATATCGTTATTTATTATATTACCATTTATTATATCGTTATTTATTATATTATTATTTATTATATTACCATTTATTATATCGTTATTATTATATTATTATCATTATATCGTTATTACTATATTATTAAATAAATTAAATAAATTAAATAAATTAAATAAATTAAATAAATTAAATAAATTAAATAAATTAAATAAATTAAATAAATTAAATAAATTAAATAAATTAAATAAATTAAATAAATTAAATAAATTAAATAAATTAAATAAATTAAATAAATTAAATAAATTAAATAAATTAAATAAATTAAATAAATTAAATAAATTAAATAAATTAAATAAATTAAATAAATTAAATAAATTAAATAAATTAAATAAATTAAATAAATTAAATAAATTAAATAAATTAAATAAATTAAATAAATTAAATAAATTAAATAAATTAAATAAATTAAATAAATTAAATAAATTAAATAAATTAAATAAATTAAATAAATTAAATAAATTAAATAAATTAAATAAATTAAATAAATTAAATAAATTAAATAAATTAAATAAATTAAATAAATTAAATAAATTAAATACGTTAAATAAGTTAAATACGTTAAATACGTACGTGAAATAAATTAAAAGAATTTAAATTATTCGTAACATTTAAATTATTTAAATTATTTAAATTATTTAAATTATTTAAGTTATTTAAGTTATTTAAGTTATTTAAATTATTTAAGTTATTTAAGTTATTTAAATTATTTAAGTTATTTATAATATATATAATATTTAAGTTATTTATAACATTTATAATATTCGTAATATTTAAGTTATTTAAAGTAAATTACAAAAGTTTATTATACGTATATATATAATACCGTATAATACGGTATTTTATATATATAATAAATTTATTATATATATAATAAATATTTAATAAATATTTAATAAGTAACGAAAGTTTTATTAAATTAATATAAAATAAAATTACCCATTTATATTAAAGATATAAACTAATTACCATTAAATATTTATTATTTTAAAGCTTTAAATATTAATTAAATTAAATTTATACGTTTAAATAATTTATTATATAATTACTTTTTTAAAACGTTAATTTAATTTTTAATTAAATTAATTAAAAAGTTTAATGGTATTTTAAATTTTAACCTTTTTAACACCTTTAAATTAATATAAATAAACGTTAATTTATTAATTTTAAATTAAATTAATTTTTTTTTTAAATATTTTAAATATAATTTTATATTTAAAAAAACTTTTTAAATAATATTAAATTTATAATAATGTTATATAAACGTTTAATTATAAATGTTAATTTATTATTAAACGTTTTTATAATTACTTAAAAAAATTTCAAATGGTATACTTTATAATATAACTTTAAAGTTAAGTTAAATAACTTTTCGTTAATTTTAAAAAAATAAAATTCCGTAATAACTTTACTTTAAAAATTTAAGTTATTCGAGTTAATTAAACGTTATAATAAAGCAATTATTTTACTTTATTAAATAATTAATAAAAAGCCTTTATAAATATTAAAATTAAATGTTTAAATTATTTAATTAATTATAATAACCTGTTTTTTTGTTTTTTTATAATATATTATAAACAATTAATTTTAATTAAAAACACGTAAATTTAACCTTTTTAATTAATTTAAAATTAACTAGGTACAGTAAATGTTTTTTTAATATATAACCGTAATATTTAAGTGTAATTTATTTATTTTAAACATTTTTTAAGCTTTAATAATAAGTTAAAAATATTAATTAAAATAAATAACATTTTTTATTACTCGATATTTTTAATAATATTTATAATTTTATATAAATCTTTATTAATAATAAAGTTTAAAAAGTTAATAATTATATTAAGTAATAATAAAAAGTTTATAAAATAAGGTTAATTAAAGTAATAAAATATAAAGTAATATTATTAAATTTTTAATAAATAATAACTTTATAAATAATTAATTAATATTATAATAACTTTTAAATATAATATATATTTATAATAATACCTTTATATTATTATAATTACGTAACTTAATATATTAAAAAAAAGCTTTATTAAAAACCTTTATTAAATTAATAGCTTTAATATAAGTCCTTTTTTAAAGCTTTATTTATAAAATGTCCTTTATAAATAATTAAAAGCCGTAAAATTTATAAAACACACTTATAAAATAATTTAAATTTAATTAACGTTAAATTTAAATATATATAACTTATTATATTAAATAAATATTAATATAAAAAGTGTTAATTTTAAATAAGTTTTTTTATAATATTTTATTTAATATAAATATAATAAAATTAATTTAATTATTAAGCATTATTTAAATAAAATTAATATTTATAATCTTTTAATAAAAGGTTATATTAAAGGAAATTTAAACGGAAATATTAAATACCTTATAATATATAAAATCTTTAAAAACATTAAATATTATATTAATAAAGTTTAAGTTATTTATAAATTAAGTAATTTATTTTTATATATAAAAAAAGTTTAAAAGCATTATTAAAAGTTTATAATAAGTTTTTTAATTTATAATTTTTATATTTAATAAAAGGCTTATTTTAATAATAAATAATTTAAGTAATTTATAATCGTAATTATTATTATTATTACTTGTTTAATTTATATATAAATAAAATAATAAAAACGGAAGGTTTTTATAATATTTATATTACGTTATTAAGTTATTATTATTTTTATTATTTTTTATAAAAATTATAACTTTTAAAATGTTAAATTAATTTAATATTATTAAATTAAAAAACGTAACATTTATTATAATATTTATAACGTTTACGTTTTTAAGTAAAATTATTTTAATTAACGTTTTTAAAATATAAAAAAATAAAAAGGTTTTAAAGCGACATTTTAATATGTAAATTTAATAAATAAAATAAGTAAAATAAAAAGGATTTATTTAATATTATGTAATAGTTAAATTTAAAATCATTTAAACGATAATAAAGTTAAATATTAAAATAATAAAAAATATTATAAAGTTTATAATAATATAATAATTAAATATTAAAGTTAAAAAAACGTTAAATTTAAAGATTATAATAAAAAAATTTATGTTTTTATACTTTATTATATTATTATACTAGTATTATATTTAATTTATATAAAAAAATAATATAATATTATATATATTATATTATACCGTATAATAATTAATTATACGGTATATTTTCGTTATTTAATTTAAAGTATATAAAGTGTATTTATAATATTTATAATATATATAATATATATAACATTTATAATATTCGTAATATTCGTAATATTTATAATATTTATAATATTTATAATATTCGTAATATATATAACATTCGTAATATTCGTAATATTCGAGTTATTTAAAATATATAAAATGTATTTATTATAATTTTTTATCGCGTTTTATTAATTATTTATATAATACTTATAATTTCGTTATTAATTTCGTTATTAATTTCGTTATTAATTTCGTTATTAATTTCGTTATTAATTTCGTTATTAATTTCGTTATTAATTTCGTTATTAATTTCGTTATTAATTTCGTTATTAATTTCGTTATTAATTTCGTTATTAATTTCGTTATTAATTTCGTTATTAATTTCGTTATTAATTTTAAAGTAATTAAATAAAAGTTTTAACGTAAAAAAACCTTCGATTAAATAAGTTTAAAAAAAAATTTCTTTTAAAAAATAATTAATATTAAGCTTTTTTTAAAAAACTTTTTTAAGTTAAAATCTTTTTTTTTAATTTATATAATTTTTTAAATTATATTAAAATAATAAATATTTAAATTTAAGTTTTTTAAACGGTAAAATTTACTTTTAAAATTATTATTTTAAAAATTATTTTTAACTTTATTAAAATTATTATAATAATTATAATAATTATAATAATTATAATTATTATAATATAATTTATAATAATTATAATAATTATAATTATTATAATATAATTTATAATTATTATTATTATATTAATTAACATTTATTTTATAATTATAATATTATTTTAATTTATTTTAAATTATATAATTTTATTTTAATTTTATATTAAATTAATAACCTTTTATTAATATATTAAATTTATTATATTAAATAATAATATTTTTTTTCGTTTAAATAAAACGAATTAATTCCGAAACTTTTATTAAGTTTACGAAAGTTTAAAATAAAAAAAATTATATATACAAGTAATTTATATAATATATTAAACGATAAAATAAAACTTATATTTTAAAAATATTACTATATAAAAATTAAAAGTAATTAATTTTATATTATATTATTTTAAATTTTTATAAATAAAGTTAAAATTTACTTTATTAATTATTTAAATTTTATAAATATATTTTTTATAAATTATTTACGATTAAAATAATATTTTAATATAAAAGTTAATTAATTATAATACTTTATTAATTAAACATCGATTTTTTTTTATATTTATAAAAATAAAAATTTTAAAAAATAATTTATAAAAGTTTTATAATTTATATTTAATAAGCTTTAATTATATTAATAAATATTAAAACTTATTTATATTAATAAAATTATATTATAAAATAATATAATTTAAACATTTTAAAAAGTAAAAAAATTTAAATATACTTTATAAGTCCTTTTATTTAATTATAAAAACCTTTTTTTACATTTATAATTATTTATATAAACACATTTTAATTATAATAATAACTTAAATTAACTATTTATTTTAAAAAAAAACGATATTATAAATAATAATAACGATATTAAAGCTTTTTATTTTAATAAAAAATATAAGTATAATAATAATAAAAAACGTAAACTTTATTAACTTTATTAAAAAAGTAAATAAAGTAACCGTTATTAATAAAATAAATGGTTTAAACGATATTATATATATAATAAAGTTAATTATTAATTAATTAAATATATATATATATATATAAATAAAAAATATATAAATATTATATTTATAAAGTTTATTATAATAATGTATTATTTTTAATAAATATTATATAATATATTTTTAAAATTATTAAAACGTTAATGATATTTTTAGAATTAATAAATTATTATAAAAGCTTTTAAATATAATTATATTAAATATATAATATTTAATTAATAACATTAATTTAACCTTTATTTATTTCTTAAAATAAAAATCTTATAATTATATATTAATTTATTTTAATAAATATTAATAACTTAATTAAATTATTTTAATATAATAGTTTACCTTTAATAAATATAATATTAAATAATATTAAAGTATTATATTTAATATTAACGTTATTAAATATTTATTAAAAAGAATTAAATTAAAGTATCATTAAATAAAAATAAAACTATAATTTTTAATTAATTTATAATTAAAAAGGTTGTAATTTAATTTAAAGCTAAAAATATTATTATATTTTTAAAAATAATTATAATTATAATTATATTTAAATTTATCGATTTTATAATTATTTTTATATTAATATCTTTTTTATTAAGCTTTAAAAATATAAATAAATTTAATATTAAATTTAGTAATATAATTAATTATATTAAATATAAAGTTAAAAAAATTAAAGTAATTATTATTTATAAATAAGGTTATTTTTAATTTTATTTAAAAAAAATAAAAGCTGTTTAAATTTACTTTATTAAACGAAAATTACAACTTTTATATTAACGGTTTAATTATTTATAAATAAATTAATTTCATTAATTTTTTATATAAGTTAAATATAATAACGTTAAAATTAAAATCCTTAAAGTAATTAATTAATTTTATTATTAATATTAATTAAAAAACGTTACTTTAAAACGATTTAAATTTATAATTTAAAATAAATTTAATTATAATTATAAATTTTTTATTAATATTATATATTTAAATAATAAACCCGTTTTTTATCTTATTAATGTTATTACGTTTTATTAAAATGTTGTTTTTTTAAAAAATATATTAATAAAAAAGGTTTAAAATATTTTACGTTAAATTTAAGTTAATATTTATTTTAATTTATTTAATATAATAATTTATAGTATTAAAATAAATTTTATATTAAAAAAGTTTAAAAATAAAGCTTAAATAATAAAATTTACTTTAAAAAAAGTATCCGTTAAAACTTATTAAAATATAAAAAAGCTTAACCGATATTATAAACCTTTTTATTATATTTAAATAATATTTAATAATAAAAACTTTATTTTATAAATAACAATTAAAATAATTAATAATATAATAAAATTTAATGGTTTAATATTTATATTATTTATATTTAAAACTTACTTTAAAATTATATATAATTTATTATTATTATAAATAACGGTTTAATAAAAAAAAATAATAATAAATTTATATTAAATATTAACTTAATAATAAGTTTATAATACTTTTAATATTAAAAATAACTTTAACGTTATTAACGTTTTTATATTATTTATTAATAATAAAGTTTATGTTTTCTACGAAAAAAATACTTAAAAAAGCTTTTTTAAATTACTCGTAATTAATAATTATAATATAATTATTAATATATTAAAAGTATATAATAAATTTAAAAAATTTAAATTAACGGTAATTAAATTATATTTTCGAAATAATTTACTTAAGATTTTTAATTTTTTTAATAATTTTAATCCACTTAAAATACTTAATTACTTTAATAATTTTAACGAATAATTTATATATTTTATTATAAAATAATAAAAATATATTAATTAAATATAATTTAAAAAAACTAAAAGGATTTGAAAATAAGCTTAAAATAAATTAAGCTTTTATTTAATAAAAATATTTTAATAAAAATCTTTAAACTTTTATATTAATTAAAAAATAATAATATTTTAAACTTTTTCGTTAATTACGAAAAAAAAATTATTATATTAAATTAACCGTTTAAAACATTAAATTAAATTAAAATTAACAGTTTAATTAAAAAGGAAATTTTTAAGTTTATTTTATATATTAAAGTAATTAAAAATTATAATTAATTATTTAATTTATAAATAGTTTATAAAATTAAAATTAATAAAAAAAAAGTAATATAAAAAATCTCGGTTTATAATTTAAAGTTATCATAATTAAAAAAAAAGATTTTAACTTAATTTTTTATAATTTAAAAAGTTTTATAACGTTTAATAATAACTTTTATATTAACGATTAAAATTATTATAAATATAAATGTATATTTATAAAATATTATATAAATATATATTTAATTTTTAAAAAGCTTTAATTAAGTTATTTATATTAAATTACTTAAAAAATAACTTAAAAATACCCTTTTAATATAATTATATATATAATTAAATTATTATATAAATTTATTAAATTAAATTTTTTTTAATAAATAACTTATTATTAATATTATAAAAACGAATTATTAATAAGAATTTTAATTTATAATTTTTACTTGTTAATTATAAATTTAAAATATATTAAAAATAATAAATGTTTTAAAATTATAAGAATATAAATTAATATTTAATGTTATATATATTACGTAATTAACACTTTAATTAATTAAATGCGTTACGCGGCTTTTAAAAAAGTATAAAATATTAAATTAAAACCTGGTTTTTTATTAAAGTATATATAATAAATGGCGGTATATAAGTTATAATGTTACGTACGTATTATTAAATTATATTAACTGCATAAAGCTTTAAAGTTTTAACGACGCCGTGACACTTAATTTAATAAGCTTAAAAAAATAAGTTAAAAAAATAAAATTTACTATAAAATTAAAAAATATATTTAACGAAATATAATTATTAAATTTTAATAAATTAAAGTTAATAATAACAGAATTAATAATTAATATATTTTAAAAAAATAAAATAAAAAGTTAATTTTAATATTTAAAAATAACGATTATAAAAAAGTTTATATATAATAATATACTTATAAAATATATTTAACTTTAATTTATTAATTAAAAGTAAATTATAATTTTTAAAAGTAATTTAAATTATTAACTTAAATAATAATAATATTAATAATTTTAATTATTATATTTAATAATAAATAAATAACTTAAATTATAAATTAAAATGTATTTATATTAATTTAAAATATATTATTTTTTACATTTTCGTTAATAAATTATTTACGAATAATAAAGATTTAAATAATTAAATTAATTATATTATTTATTTTATAAATAAAATGTATATAATAATTAATTTTATAAATTATTTTATTTTTAAATTTTACGGTAATATTATATATTAAAATTTAATAAAATATAAACGTATTATACGATTTATTTTTATATTAAAAATTATAAGTAAATTAACGTAATTAAATAGTTAAGTTTAATATTATATATTAATATAATAATTATTTAATAATTTAAAAAGGAAATAACTTATTAAATAAACATTATATAATAAAGCATTTTAATATTTTTTATACGGTTTAATAAAGCTTTTATATAATTTAAATACGGCTTTTATAGCTTTTTTATATAGTTATTATTTTTATCACTTAAATATTATCGATACGTTTTTTTAATTATAAAAGTGTAAATAAATTTTTAAAACATTTAAAATAAAAGTATTATTAAACCGTTAAATCGTTAAACTTATTAAATTAAATGAAAATATTATTAAATTATTAAATTAAAACGTTTAATTTAAACGTTTTTTTTTTAAAATTATAAAGAAAGGAAGTTTTTTAAATAATTATAATAGTTTTAATAATACGTTATTATTTATTTTATTAAGTGGTTTTTTTTATTATATATTTAATATATAACTTTATTAACGTTAATTAAATAATTTATTATTACTTTTTTAATGTTATAAAATTTAGTAATAAAATCTTTATAAACCTGTTATTTATATATTATAATTTTTTAACGTAAAATAATTTTAATTTTAATGGTTTAATTTTTATTATAATTAAATCCTTTAATGTTTATAAAAAAAATAATTATATTAATTTTATCGTGTTTTTTATATTTATATTTAATTAATATAAAAGTAATAAAAATAATAATGTTATATTATTTTAGTTTTTTTTATTAATTAATTAATTGTTTATATTTAATTTAAACGTTATTTTAATTATATAAAAAATTTATAAATATCGTGGGCTTTTTTTAATAAAATTAAATGTAATTACATTTAATTATTTTCTTTAAATTTTTTATACTATTTTATAAATTATTTAAATTTTTTTATATAATTTATATTAATAATTATCCGAATAATTTTACAGTTTTAATTATTATAACTTTTTAAGTTTAATTAATAAATTAAAGTAATTAATTTTTACTTTATAATTAAACTTTTAAAAATTACGTTAAGTAATTAATTTAAACGTAAATTAAGTTAATGGTGTTTTTTTTATATATAAGTAATGTTTTTAAAACGATATAATATTTTAGTTTAAACTAATTAAAGTTAATTAACGATAAATTTTTTTTACTTTTTATAAAGTATTATTATATAATTTTATTATATAATATAAAATAAATAATAAAATGTTATTATATAAATAAATTAATGTAATTAAATAATTAAGTTTAATATTATATATTAATATAATAATTATTTAATAATTTAAAAAAATAATAATTTATTAAATAAACATTATATAATAAAGTATTTTAATATTTTTATACGGTTTAATAAAGCTTTTATATAATTTAAATACGGTTTTTATAACTTTTTTTATATAATTATTATTTTAACCATTTAAATATTATTAATATACTTTTTTAATTAAAGGAATGTAAATAAATTTTTAAAACATTTAAAACGAAAGTATTATTAAACCGTTAAATTATTAAACTTATTAAATTAAATAAAAGTATTATTAAATTATTAAATTAAAACGTTTAATTTAAACGTTTTTTTTAAAAAATTATAAGAAAAAAAAATCCTTTAAATAATTATAATAACCTTAATAATACGTTATTACTTATTTTATTAAATAACTTTTTTTATTATACATTTAATATATAACTTTATTAACGTTAATTAAATAATTTACTATTATTTTTTTAATGTTATAAAACTTAATAATAAAATTTTTATAAACTTATTATTTATATATTATAACTTTTTAACGTAAGGTAATTTTAATTTTAATAACTTAACTTTTATTATAATTAAATCCTTTAATATTTATAAAAAAAGTAATTATATTAACTTTATTATATTTTTTATATTTGTATTTAATTAACGTAAAAATAATAAAAATAATAATATTATATTACTTTAATTTTTTTTATTAATTAATTAATTATTCGTATTTAATTTAAATGTTATTTTAATTATATAAGAAATTTATAAATATCGTAAGTTTTTTTTAATAAAGTTAAATGTAATTAAATTTAATTATTTTTTTAAATTTTTTATATTATTTTATAAATTATTTAAATTTCCCCGTGTAATTTATATTAATAATCGTTTAAATAATTTTATAGTTTTAATTATTATAACTATTTAAATTTAATTAATAAATTAAAATAATTAACTTTTACCTTATAATTAAACTTTTAAGAATTACATTAAATAATTAATTTAAATATAAATTAAATTAATAATGTTTTTTTTATATATAAATAATATTTTTAAAGTATTATAATATTTTAGCTTAAATTAATTAAAGTTAACTAATAATAAATTTTTTTTACCTTTTATAAAATATTATTATATAATTTTATTATATAATATAAAATAAATCATAAAATATTATTATATAAATAAATTAACGTAATTAAATAATTAAATTTAATATCGTATATTAATATAATAATTATTTAATAATTTAAAAAGGAAACAATTTATTAAATAATTATTATATAATAAAGTATTTTAATATTTTTTATACGGCTTAATAAAGTTTTTATATAATTTAAATGTAACTTTTATAGCTTTTTTATATAACTATTATTTTAACCATTTAAATATTACCGATAAAAATTTATAAAATAATATAAAACGTAAATATAAAATATTATATTACGAAAATAATTAATTAAATTATTAATGTTTTTAATTATATTAAAATTAATTATTAATTACTTAATATTTCGATAATTTTTTATATAAAATTTTATTTTTTATATAAAAACGTTATTAAATTTAATATAATAATAAAAAAACGGTTAATAATTAATTTAATAATTTTACGTAAATTTTATAAACGTAAAAAAATTAATAAAATCCGATAAATTTATAATTAAAATAACTTTATTAACGTTATAACGAAATTTAATTTTAATAAAATATTTAAAATATTTATTAATATTAATAAAGTTATAATATAAATAAAAAAACGATTATTTATAAAAAAAATATAATAAAATAATTGTTACGGACTTACCTTTAAAGTACGTATTAAAACGAATAATTAACGTAATAATACGATTAAATTTTATGTCGTAAATAATTAAACGACTTAAGTTTTAACAGCTTTAAACCTTTATAATTTAAAGCTTTAAATGGTTTAAGCTTAACATAATTAAGTAGTTAAAAAAAAACGAACTTATATTAATATATTTTATGTTTTATATTATTTATGTTTTTTTTTCTTTTTTTTTAATTTATTAATTATAATAACACTTATTAATTAATAATATTATTTATTTACACGATATATTTATATATTATATTAATAAGTTTACATTTTAAACTTAAAAAAACTTAATAATATTTTAAAAATTAAACTTTAAAATTATCGTTATAATAAATATAAATATTTAATTAATAAATATAATTAATATAATAAATAAAATATTAATTACGGTTATACGTTAAAAATCCTTTGTAAAATAACATTATTATATAAAAGGTTATATTTTTAATATAAATTATTAAATAAAATTTCGTTAAAAATTTATAATAGTCCGTAATTTTAACGTAATTTATAAACACTTAACTTTTAAAATTAATAATAAAAATTTTAAAAACGCATTAAAATACGTATTAAAGTATATATATAAAATATTTAAAAAGTAAAACCCGAAAAACTTATAAAAATTTATTTCGGAAATTAATAAGTAAATATTTAATAATAACTTTATATATATTACCGTTAATTTTATAAAAAATTACCAATAAAATTATAATAAAAATACATTTTCTTTTATATTATACATTAAAATAAAAAAACATAAATAAAAACTAAAAACTATTTATATTATTATAAATATTATAAAATAATTAACGGAATTTCCGAATATATTATATAAAAAACTTTTTATTTAAGTTTTTACGATTTTAATATATTAAAAATAATTAAACACTTTTTTAAAAGCTTTATTAATAGTAAAAATTAATATTTAAATATTACTTAAATATATTTATTTATTTAAAAAGTAATTTATAATTACCCGAAAAAAAATACTAACTTATAAATTTAACTTTAACATTTTATTAATAAATTATAACGTTAAAATTTTAAAAATATAAAAATTAAAACATTATTAAACGACGTAAAATAAAATTAAAACTTATTAATTAATAAAGTAATAAAATAAACTAATAAGTTAAATAAAAATAAATAAATTATTACCTTTTTAAAAAAATAAATCCGACTTTTAAAATTAAAATTTTTAAACGTAAAAGTAAATAAAAAATAAAAGAAGTAATTATTATTTTTAATTATTATTTTTAAACTTGTTATTTTTAAAACTTATAATATAAAATTAACAGTTTTAAACTTTTATATAAACTTAATAAAAAATATAATTTTATTTAAAAATTAATATAATTAAATAAAAGATAAGTTAAAAATAAACGTTAATTACTTTATAACGGTACGAATTAAACTAATAATAATTACCTTATAATTAAAAAGTAATATATTTAATAATATTTTCCTTTATTTACGTAATATTTACTTAAATAAAATTAAAACATTTTTTACGTTATTAAAGTATTTATATAAAAAATATATAAACTTAAATTAAATAAAAATAATAAAAATTAAATTTAAGGATTTTTTTATAAAATTAAACGATAACTTTTATATATTCCGGAATAAATTTATTTAATTTATAAAAAAATACGTTAAACTTAAATAATTATAAAAATAAAAATTTAAAAACAAGTTATTTTATTTATTATAAAATGTTATAATTTTTATATACGTAAATAAAATAATTAACTTTAAAGTTTATACTCGTATAATAATAAAAATGGCGCTTTTTTTTAATAAAATTATAAAATAAAAAAGGTAAATAAATAACGAAAAAATACCTTTAATTAAATTAATACATTTTAAAGTAACCGGACGAATAAAAGTTACTTTATTAAAACACGTTAAAAATTAAAAGTAAAAAAAAAACAAGCCTTATATAAAAATATTATTAACTTTATATTATTAACGAAAAAATAAAAAAAACTTTAAAAAGAAAGTAAATATTATAAATGTAAATAATACAGTTATTTTTTTTAATACTACTTAAAAAAACCTAATAAAAACTTAAAAACATAAAACTTAATAAAAATTATTATAAAAAAAAAATAAAACGCGAAAATCGTTGTTATTATTTAATAAATAAATAAAAAATCTTTAGAATTTAACTATAATAAATTCACGAAAAATATTAATAAATATACGGGAAATTAATTATTTTAAAAAAAACGTTTCCATTTTAAAGTTAATAAAACTAAAAAATAAAAAGGATATTTTATATAATTTTTTATAAAAAATACTTAAAAAATAACCCCTTTTATTTTTAAATATAATAATAAATAATAAATTTTTTTTTTTTATAAATAATTCTTTAATTAATATTAAAATAAATAATTATTTATTTATAAACGTTACTTTTATAAAAAAAATAATAAAATATTTATAACTTATATTAATTACGGGATTTAAACCTTATTATATAAAAGGATTTAATGGTTAAATTATATAACTAATTAATATATTACTTTTTATAAACTTTTAAATTTAAAGTAAAATTATTTAATAAATATTATTTATAATTATAAATATAAAAATAAATATTATTAAAAAAAAAAGTGGTTTATTTAATACGAAGTGTTATTTAATATAAAATAATAAACATTTTACTTTTTAAAAAATTAAACTCTTTAAAAACCTTTAAATATTTTTATAAATAAAGTTAATAATTTTATTTTAAATATAAGTAATAAATTTTAAAAAAAAGTTTAAAAGTAAAATAAAAAAATAGCCGAGAAAAATTAATGTTAATTTATAAAAAAAAAATCCTAGTTTATTATCCCTAAAATAATTTAAAAATAAATATTATTAAAAATATAAAAAATAAATAAAACATTAAAAAATAAAAGTAAAAAAACAATACTTAAAACTAAACGAAAAGTATATATATAATTAAAATTTAAATTATACCTAAAATAAAATATTTAAAGTAAATATTATTTTAACCGAAATAATTTTAATTAATATAAAAAAAACCTTTTAATATTATAATTTTAAATGTTAAATTATTTCTTTAATTAATAAAAAATAAAATTATAAAAACCATTTTTTAAGTAAAATTAACTGGTTAATTAATAATAAAAAAAAGTATAAAAAGCTTAATAATTAAAATAATAAAGAATTTATAAATTTAATAAAAAAAATGGTATTATAAGTATATTATAAATATTTTAACATATTTAATATAATAACTTTAAATAAATTACCATTATATAAATTAAGTATAAATTATAAAATTAAAATAAATAATTTAAAAAATTTAAAATACATTTTTTTATATTAAATGTTAATAAATAAACTTAAGGTTTATTAATAATATATAATAAAAAATCTTTATAAAAGATTTATTATAATTAATTTTATACTTTAAGAAATATTAATATTATTTATATTAAAAGTAAACGGTGGCCTTTAATTTTACGTAAATTATTAAAAACTAAACGCTTTAATAAAAAAGGACCGTTATTTATTACCTTAAATAAAAAAATTTTTAAATAAAATATTAAAGGTAAAAATTTTTATTAAACTTAATATTAAATAAACATTTTATTATATACATTTAAACCTAAAATTAAAAAAGTTAATAACTTTTAAAATTAAATATAAATTTTATAAATACAAGGTTTTACCGTTTAAATTTATAAATGAATTAATTAATTTTTAAAAATACATTAATAATATATTAATAAATTTATTAAATAATTATTATAGCATTTATATTAATAATATTTTAATATATTTAAAAAATAAATAAAAACATATTAAATATATTAACTTTATATTAAAGAAACTTAAAAAAGTTAAACTATAAGCGAATATCGTTAAATATAAGTTTTATATAAAAAAAACTAAATTTTTAAGCTATATAATAAATAAAAATAACATTAAAATAAACCCTGTAAAAATTAAAATTATTAAAAATTAAAAAACGCTTTAAAACCTTAAAAACGTATAATTATTCCTAAAATTTTGTAATTTTTACCGGAAATTTATACGTAAATATAAACAAGTTATAAAACTTTTAATTAAACTTATATATAAAAAATAAATGTTCTAATAAACGATTAATTATAAAAAAGTTTTTATAAAATTAAAAAGTAAATTCGTAACAGCTTTTATTTTATAACATTTTATATATAATTAAAATATAAAAATAAAAATAAATATATTAAACGGTATATTAATAAAAATTTTAACTTAAAAAGCTTTTAATTTTAAAAATTAACACTTTATAATATATTATTTTAAAAATATATAAGGAATAAAATATAATTATTCTATATATAATAAGAAATTATTAACAATTATATAAACATTATACATTTAATATTTTAATTTAATAAACTTATATTAAAAACCATTTCTCGTTATAATAAATTATAAAGTTTTAAAATATTTTAAAACGAAAAAGCTTTTAAACTAAAAGTAAATTAAATAAATAAAAACTTTTTTAAAATATAATTTTAAAATTATATATTGTTTAAATGTAAAAAATATCCTTATAAATACATTATTAAAAAAAAAAGGAAGTAAAAACTTAAAAAATAAAAAAAAATTTTAAAAGAATAATTTAAATCTTTAAATTATTATATTTATTAAATATAATATATTTAAATATAACATACATATTTATATTAAATAAGGAAATATTGTTAGCCTTGAAATTTAAATTTAAGTTATTAAATAAAATATTAAAAATTAATATTATATACTTAAATTTAAAAAGTTTTTATATTAAAACTATAAAAAATAAATTAAATTATAAATATAAAAAAATAAAACGTTACATTTTATTTTAAAATAAACTTATTATATTAAACGTAGGAAATTTAAAAATAAAAATCTTAATAAAAATATATTTACGTTTAATAATAAAATACCTTAATAAAAATAAAACACGTTAATTAATATTCGTACATTATTAATAATTAAAATTAATATTAAACACGAATTAATTTATCGTTAATTATTATTATAAAATAATAAAATACTTACATAATAAAACCTTTAATTAATTACACCTTTTATTAATACCATTATATATTTAATAATACTTTATAATAAATTTTAAAGAAATAATTAAAAATAAATATAATTATAATAATCTTTTTATTATAATAAATAAACTTATTAAATAAAATTAATTTATCCTTTACAAAAAAACAGCCACGACGAAAAATATTATAAATATATATTTTAAAAATCCTTATTAAATCTTTAATTTATTATAATTTATAATAAATAATAAAAAACTTTAATTTATTTTAAACTTCACGAATAAAATTTTAAAAATATTAAATATAAACTAAAAACTATTTATAATTAAACACTTATAAATAATTAAATAAACGGAAATTATAAACTAATATATAAATTAATAACTTAAGTTATTTATTAATTATTATTAAAATAATTAATTAAGGGTAATATTAATAATTAATATTATATAAATAACATTACTATATAAATTTATTAAAATGTTACTTTATAAAATAAAAAAAAGATTTCTTATAACACTTCCGTTTAATTAAAAAATTAAAACGAAATAATTAAATAATTTTTTTATTTAAAAAAAACTAAATTAAAAAAAAACATAAAAAATTATAAATAAAATTTAATAATAATAAAATTACGTAAAAAAATTATAACTTAATTTTAAACTTAAATAATAAAATAACATAATAAATATAAAAAAGAACTAAATTTCGAAATTAATAATAAAACTTACATTATTAAAAAAAAAACACATTAATAAATTAATTAAACGATAAATTAAACTATTTAATAACTTAAAATTATTACCCGATAATAACTATAAAAAAATACTTTTACGTAATAAATATATTAAAAAGTAAAAACTTAATAACTTTTTTAATAAATAAACTCCGAAAATATTTTAATAACTTATTACTAAAATAAAAAAACAAAAATCTAAAAAAAAACTTTATAAAATTAAATAAAAAATAAAAATAAAAAATAAACTATATTATTTCTTTAAAAATCCATTATAATAAATTATAATATAAAATTTAATAAAAAAATTAAAACCTAAATCCTTAATAATATAATATAAATAATTTTAAAAATAATATAATTAAATTATAAAAATATTATAACAAAAATTTAAATTAAATAAACTTACTATTATAGTTATAAAAATAAAAAAAAACCACGGAATAAAATATTTTCAACTAAAATTACTTAAAAAATAATATACCGTAATAAACTTTTACGAAAAAATTACGGCGTAAATATAATAAATAAGCTTTTAAATACACATTATATAAAAGTAATATATCTTTTTTTCGGAAAAAAAATAATATTATAAACTTACCTTTAAAGTACGTATTAAAACGAATAATTAACGTAATAATACAATTAAATTTTATATCGTAAATAATTAAATAATTTAAGCTTTAATAATTTTAAACCTTTATAATTTAAAACTTTAAATGGTTTAAATTTAATATAACTAAATAATTAAAAAAGAAATAAACTTATATTAATATATTTTAAGTTTTATACCACTTATATTTTTTTTTTTTAGCTTATTAATTATAATAACACTTATTAATTAATAATATTATTTATTTATATAATACATTTATACATTATAATAATAATATAAATTAAAATAAAAAAAACGTTAAATTATTAATAAATTTATTTTTATATTTTTAAAAAGTTTTTAATATTAATATTATTAATAAAGCTTTTTTAAAACTTTATTAATATTATAAAATAAAGCTTTTTATAACCTTTTATAAAATTTTTTATAATAATTTTTTTAAATTATTATAAAGTTATATAAAATATTAAATTATATTTTATATAAATTTTTATATAAAATATTAAATTATATTTTATGTAAATTTTTATATAAAATATAACCGTTTAAATAATTAAAAATTAATATATATTTAACATTATATTTATTATTTTTATTCGATTATTAATAATTAAAAATTCATTTAATAATTTTAATAATATAGGTTATTTTATAATTTATATATATATTATTAACTTAATTATATAATTTTTTATTATATTTTAAATTTTATAAAACTTTTAATATAAGTTTTAATATTATATTAAATTTAATTATAAAATATTATTATTTAATATTAAGTTTTATAATTTATTATTTAATTAAAATATATATATATATAAATTTATGTATGTATGAATTTATGTATGTATGCAATTAATAGGTAGTAATTTTCCACTTTATGTTTACACTTACAATGACGAGGATTATAACAACGTATACTAGGTGATAAAGCGATCAGCTGACCCTTTATACCTACCTACATAGTACCTAAGTATGTGGAATACCTACCCTCATAAATTCATACATGTATGTGTAGAGCAAAATCAATACCTTGATATGTTGTATACAGACAATGATATCTTACTACTTCTAAAATGGCATCTTGTCAGGTAGGGCTTACAAAAACTACCACGATAACGACGGTATGTACCCAGGCAGTCGACTTCAAGCTATTCGAATTATTTGCGTCTGACAAGAGGGAGTGACGATTAGCTAGATAGAGGACAATCATTCCAGCCTAAGCATTCTTGCATAAGAAGTGGTTGATGCGGATTTGTGACTATCTCCTAGCCATCTCTCTTCTTTGTCATCAGGTTTCTGTAGAGTATGAATTCCCATCGTGACGCTTCATGCTCCTGCGGATATCTCCTCTACATATTCGACATCTGATCTTCCTACTCTGGGATGACATCACTTCCCTTTTGATATCCCTACCTATTAAGAAACGGTAGCCTTCTCCTTGGGCAGCGGAGTGAATCTAAGGTATGGTTTAACAATACGGAAGTCAGGAAACAGCTCCTTGGCCTGCTCATTCTTGACGCTGGGGTGGACGATGACATCGTCACCGGGAACCCAGTTGATCGGGGTAGTAATCTTGTGCTTATCTCCAGCCTGAAGAGAGTCGACGATCCGCAGAACTTCGGCCGTGTTCCGTCCCGTCGAGGCGGGATATGACAGGATGGTTCGAATGGTCTTCTTAGGATCGATAACAAAGACAGACCGGATGGTGAATGCAATACCCTTCTCGTCGACGTTGGTGGTGTCTTGGTAGTCAATCCTAAGGGGCGCAGATAGGGAGTTAGGTCCTGCTTTCTATGCCTGGAGTGGGGAGCTACTTACATGTCGTAGAGGTAGGCAACCTTGCGCTCTTTGTCCGCAATGATCGGGAAGGAGACGTGTCCGCCGGTAACCTCGTCGATATCCTTGATCCAATTCTCGTGGCTGCCACGGGTATTGGCAGATAACCCGATAAGCTTGACACCTCGCTTGGTAAATTCAGGCTCAAGCTTGGCAAAAGCACCAAGCTCGGTGGTGCAAACTGGTGTAAAATCTTCAGGGTGGGAAAAGAAAACAACCCAGCCATCACCGACAAACTCGTGGAAGTCGATGGGGCCCTTGGTGGTCTCGGCCTGGAAGTTAGGGGCGATGGAGCCCAAGCGAAGACTATACTGGCAGGTGAGCTGGGTCTGAAGATTTATGAGATGCCAGAGACATTGATGTCGAAGGGGGTACTCACGGCGCAGGTCTGGGGTCGGCCATTGCAAATTATGCGTGAACCGAGTACGTAGGTAAGGGTAGGAGAATGGAGATAGATCAAAGAGGCAAATAATGGTTGCTTATGTGGGAGCGTGGGTATCATGAAGGTCACGGGGAAGATATTTGAGAGGGGGAGTAAGAAGAGGAGGAGGACGGGAAACCGATCGAGGCCGGAGACCAGCGCAAGACGTCGTTATAATTATAGTTACCTAAATTACGAGTATCAGTACGTAGTGTGTGAATAGATACATACCTAGGTAAGTAGTATGTAATGCCCGTTCGTACAGGATGCTCGTTCATATACGGTTAGGTGGGCGAGTCATAGAAGACAGTAGATTGGATGGGTTGACGCCTAACCAATGATCACGCCTACTTATGGTCATTGGAACCCCGAACAGGCAGTGACAGACTGTTTTTATCGATGTCGCAATTTATTGACTATCTTATGTTTTCTTCTTCTCCCGCCTTTGCGTCGAGAGGTTATCCCGACTTGCTAGACCGATGTGCCCATGCGTACATGTATGTACATACATGTCAAATTCAATATACGACCCAGTCACCCCTCACTAGGCTATTTACGGAATGGGGCCCTATGGCGTTGCCTTACCTGGGGATGATATCATCGGCTCTCGGTAGGCTCAACTGACGGGTATCGGTCAACAGCCGCAAATGCTACATACCTACGTACCAGATGATTAGGATTACTAAACTTTCTACCTCCGAAGTTAAATGAATAAATGCACGTGATGTTGGATACCTCAGTAACATCCAGTTTTCTCAACGATGACTTCCAAGTTTCAATGGACTGTTGATTACTATCTAGCTTCTCGATATGTTTGCTATGAGCTCGGGCACTACCCCATCTCTGTCAAAGACGAAGCTGGCCGCTGGCAGACCTAGACTCGTCTGGATTGTAGCATTCGAGAATAATGACTAGTTCCAATACACACATGTAACTGATGCTGGCTGGTAGTCACTGACTGGACACTCATTGTCGTGTTGATACATACAAGAAAGCTAAAAATTGTCTCGAATATTTGTACTTCCTTGACACTGAATAGGTAGCTCAATAGCATACTGGACCCTGTCGGTCTTGGAGATAGCCCGCTAGCAGCTATATTAGATAGCCATGAGCTAAAAACGTTGATCGTACTACAAGTTGGTTTCGTGTATGCTTGGTGGCTAACTGAGTCTAAGTGTAGGTCCCTACTCACTTGCCCGATGCAGTAGAAGGTGCAAAAGAACTACACTGCTGCGCGAGGGGCCTGAACTTGGCTGCGAGGGACTACGGGTATATATACAGGATAAAGGCCTCTCTGCTCCCGTCTTACCCCTATCCAGAGGGCCAAGGACCAAAAGCTGAATCCCTGGCACTTATGTATGTATGCGAGTATATATAATTGCCATATAGCTGTGCGGCACGGGAACTAGGTATGTATATACTATGCTTTCATAGTCACCTAATCACCACCATCAGCGAAAAGAGGGAGTTTTATCGTTGTCATATATCCGGATATATGATGAGATTATGCACCCAGGACGTAAAGCCTGTGAAGGAAGCGTAGGTTAGTACATTATTCTTCTAGGTAATAATGGGGGTAGACCGTAATTGGGGTGACTCCCTTGGCCTGCCTAGCTGGGCGGGAACCTGGCTATGGATGATTATACGGCTGAGACGCCGTACTCGCATTTTGATCATTGAACCTTACTGTTTATTATCGACTTGAGAATATGTCGCCTAAAATAGAGTCGCCTAAGCATCCCCATCATGCTCCCGCGTGCAATCGTCGCAGAGGCCGCCAGCATCTGACTCGTTTTCTCTTACGAGCTCCCTCTGGTCGCACTCGCCGGTAGAGTCGAAGTCTTCGCAATCCTCCACCTTGACCTCATCGCTCGTGTACCACTGCAAGAAGAATGAGTGATCAGCAGCCTTGCTCACAATATGAGTTTCTAGTACGGCTCGACGAGCTATTCCGTCAAAGAGAAGAACAATAGATGACGGACGGGGAATAGTGGAAATAGCATACTGCTCCGCATTCGTCGCAGTACCACTTCAGCAACATATACCTGCACATCGTCGAACACGTCCTTGCTCGTTTTGTAGCCGAGGGGGCGAGATGGCAACCTTGGAGGACGCGAATCCCGCTTATATCCCACTTCCGGGAGCCTCAGAAGCAATTCGGATCGCATGTTACTCAAGAAACGCCACAGACCCATAACCCTCGGGTTCGATTTGCGGTATTGGCATTGGCTCACGAGACGTGGTCATTCCTCATAACACTGGCGGACCAACAAAGCTGGCGAGTGTTATCCGACATCTGCTACGTGTGCGGACGAGTGCCAGTGGCATCTGGTGCTTGGAGAATATTTGACAAATGTTTTCATGGTCAGGACGCATGAGAGAGTCAAACCCTAATAAAGCAGCAGTGAGTTCATCAATTGGCTGCATGAACATGGCGACATCACAGGCATTTTCGATTCCAATTTATTGGGCGAGATATATCGGGACGGGCATGAGCGATCTGATTGGTTTAGAGGTGCCTAAGTCTTCTCAGGCTGTACTTAAGGCATCATTTGGAAATGCATCTACCCGAACGAATAATTGCCGCAATTCTTCAATGATGCTTCCAATGAACGGGCACCAGGCACAAACCGCACAAGCGCAGCTCGGGCTGGAGCGTCGAGGTCCGGTGGTCGTCCCTACAAGTCCAGCGTGAGGAATTCTACCACGTTATTAATATCATGTGGCAATCCTGGCTGTTTCCAGTAAAAGTCAGTCCCAGCTAACGCACCACCCCTTGGAGCCCTGTGTTCGGCTCCATAATGCATATCTGCTGCCCATATGTTACAACCGTCCAAGCTCCCGGATTTTAGATTTGCGTCTTGCTGTCAGCTCGGTTAGCGATCGTCACTTGGCCATTACAAGGGGTTTGACGAACCCAACACCACTCAGCGCCTCGATATCCAGGCGATTCCGCTTGTCAACACCACCCGCTATCGGATTCGCACGGTAGTTGAATAAATAATAGTGTAGTTGGCCGTCTCCGGGGCCAAATTTCTGTTCCTCTAGAAACAAGCCGTTATCCATGAGCGACAGCGCATTGTAGACGTCGAATTTATGCTGCTTGCAGAGTACCAGAGAGTCGGAAACGAGAGCGTTGAGACGGGTTTTCAAGGCTTCTCGTTCGACAAGGCTGGCAAGTCCCGTTTCCGTGGCATAGTAGAAGAGGTAAGCCGCTCTCACGTTCGAGTGCTTGGATGGGCCGATGACGGAAGATTCAAGGCAATAGAAGGAAATGAAATCGGTGATCTTCTTATGGTCGTCCTGTTGCCTGGTTAATATTGACCGAATTTAGGCTTGAGAACGATACTCACCTCAACGACGTAGGTCCAGACAACTTGCTCTTCCAGGGCATCCTTCTTGTTGTGTAAAAGCCAATGCTCGACTTCTTGCTTATCGAACTCGGCAGCCAACTCATACTTGGCTAGATACCGCGTGAGAAGGTCTTGGACGGCACCTACATCTTTCTTTTGCATCTCCCTCAGGCCTCTGATCGTGGTTCTATCTGGCACGGCGTACTTCCTAATCTGGAACTGCGGCTTGCTATTGGCGGGTAAGGGGCTAAATCCAACCTCGTAGAGCTTTTGCCAGTTGATAGCCCGATGAAAGTATCGACAGGTGCTCACGGGTTTCGGGAGGACGATGCCCCCAGTATAAATAGCCTGAAAAACACCATCTAAATTACACAAACGGGTAATTTCTTTTATGAGGACCGGGGCAAGACGCTTAGAGCGAAGTTTCTTATGTATGCAGAGGAAGTTTACTTCGGAGGCGTGTAAGGTTTTGTTCCGGACGCGCAGTTCGACGGGGATAGCAGCGATGAAACCGACAAGCTTCCTAGACTGCGTGGCGCGAACCCCTCTATGCCATTCCTTTTTCCATCCTGGTGGCATCATTGCCCTGGGCAGTCATCTGTCAGTTCGATGTCTTCTCTGATATTACCAGCGACTCGCTGGAGGAAAAGGAAAAATACTATGGGAGGGGGAGCTCAAATATGAGAGCGGGAAAGATAGACGTGGATAAGTCATGAGGTAAGCGGCTCACCATTTGAGAATACTAGCAGAGTAGTTGAAGCGAAACATTGCTTCGTCGTCTTCGACGTAATGACCATTTAACAGCTCCCAGACCTCCTTTAGCTGGTTATCGTCGAGCAGGTCTATGGTAGACCACTCGAAGCCACCGAGCAGCGGGGCAGGTGTCCCAGGGATCTCGTCAACGGTCTGAGTTTTGATAGGACCCTCTTCAACGGACTGATCGGCATCGCCATCTTCTCCAAATTTAGGGACTGGTTGGGTCGCCCAGAATTTGTAGGCGCCCATGTCCTTGACGTTCTTTCCACTCGAAGCTAGGCCAGTCATGATATCTTGAAGGTTGAGGCGCTTGAGGGCGTCGGCTGCGGCATTGGGGTCATCGTTGCTGGAACTGCCTAGTTCATTGGCGAGAGCGGGATTGAGGTCGAGGAGTTGGGTTGCTTGTTCCTTGGAGAGGCCATCGATGGCCTTATGGAGCTTCTTTGCAGCCTTTTCCTTTCCCTTTTCCTTTTCCTTTTCCTTCTCCTTCCCCTTGCCCTTGACAGGTTTCGACTCTTCAGACATAACAGCCAAGTCTTCCGAGTTAAGCAAAGACAGGCGAATGTCAAGGAGGAAAAAGATTGACGTACCAAGCAAGTGATAGGTTAGGTACCTGTATTAAGGTTAGTATGATGTATGTATGTATGTACATATCTAGGTACATACAGTACTACCTAGTACCTACACGCATAATTTGTGTCATTTATGTACTTCGTATGACGATACATTTACTATGTATGTACTCAGCATAAGCAAATATGGAGGTGCATACCTTTGTAAACCGGATTCGTAGATATGTATGCAGATACTGTAGGTAGTAGGTACCTTTTACTTACTTCGTACATACATTCGACCCATCAAAAGTATTTTCCATGGGCACATGGCTGTCAGGTGGCTGCACGGCCTTTGTCATCTGGCACATCTGTTCCTTTGATTGGCAACACTGGTAAGGCTAGCCAGCTACAAAGTAATCGAATAGGTATTACCACAACCAAACAGCATATACAATTATATATGAAGTACTAGCTACAGTTCTAAATATTCTCATTAGTAGATTTAATTTCTTTTCATTTATTCAGCGCTGTTTTCCTGAATTAATGACGTATGACTATGTTCGATTATTGTGATTGATCTTTCTCCGAAGTAGTGGCTGTCAAGCGTCACAATCAGTTGGCCTATGGAAAATACTTTTAATGAGCTGCACCTCGTACGGATTATGTAAATGCTTAATGTACCTACGCAGTGGTACATACGATGTAGCACGAGTTTACTTCAATCGCTGATGGTCAGTCAGTACGTACTGCTGTAGCCCAGCGTTGTTTCGGCGTAAAGTAATTGCGAGCCTAGGTACGAATCCATTGGATCCATGGATATGGATACCTACTATAAATTCCATTATCCACTGTAAAAGCTCCTACGTATTACCTACCACTATCACCTCTACCATCACCACCACCACCACACTGCCGAGTTTTATTATCCCTATGGAGAGAAAGCGAAAGCTACCCGCTAGAGCGGCTGCTAGAGTTGATCATGTCGCCAAAAAGCGAACTGCAACTCCTCCCGAGCGATCTCTGACCCCCGCGCCGGTGCAGTCACAAGCACCAACTCTAACTCCGGCATCTGCCTCTGAGACTGTCCCCGAAGAACCACCGCCACTACCAAAATCCATCCAAGCTGGCAATCCTTTACCGACGGTAGAGCACCCCCAGCCTGATGATCTATCCAATAGGGACTACCAGTCCATTCAAGAGAGGTGACTTCAGTTCTTTTGTATTCAATTCAAGCCCAATATAGTCACTGACCTATCCCTATCATTTCAGTAGTGTTCTAGCTGAATCACTCTCGAGGTCGCGGCAAAAATGGATCTACGAAGACATCTTCGAGAAGTACTGGACTAAGCCCACCAAACGAAAGGGCGTTGTTAAGGAGGATCCAGACAACCCCCCCAAAGATAGCATGGCGAGAATAGGCCAAGTCACAATGACTGTCGAGCCTCATGTATTCGACGTCACTCTCTACGCCGTCAAGGACCTAAAACCTACGCCCACCACCACCACTTTCCGACCTATCTTGCAGTACGGCCCTCCAAATGGTGTCATGCCTCATCTTACGAAACCGAGCACGCCTTCTACGTCAGCCGTCCCGCCCGTCTCGCCCGTCTCGCCCACGCACACACCCTCACACCTACCAGATCATCCGCCGGTCCAACAATCACAACCACCACCATCAGTGGTAGCAGCGGCTCTGCCTACACCACCGCCGCTACCGTCACAACCCCAAATCCAGGGCCAACCTCAATTACAAACGCAACAGATGGACCTACAGCGACCTCCCTCGTCCACTGCCATGACAAACAAACCACTCACCTCCCCTAGAGGTATCGAATCTGTTCTTGCCGCTCCCCGGCACCCTTCAGCACCCCCTCCTCCAACCGGTCCTTCGCAACCCCCTCCTGCTCAAGCGAAAGGAAATCCACAACCAGGTTTGGCTACAAACAGGCCGTTGCATGTCCCCAACCCAGCGCCGACTACAGTTGGCCCCGGACCGACCGTCCCCGCTGCCCCTAAGGCCTCGACACCAGCTGCGAAGCCGGCAACTCCCACGGCAGCTGGTGCTGATCCCATAATAGTCACTCTGGCGGAGAGAGCATCTGAGGATCCTCTGCTCCGGGATTTAATGAAACGCGTAGCTATTGGGGATGCTCTACCACACGAGCTGACGCATTTCCAGAAGATTATTGATCAGATTACTGCTGACTATAAGAGGAAAGGAGGTCAGCATGGTCCATCGGGAGACCGGCTCATCGTGGACGGGAGAACGGTCAAGTACTTCGCAGACGAGGTCCGAACCATACTCGACATCGTTCTCGCTTCCAATCCGCACCAGAGATCACACGACCTGAGGCCACCCGCGGGCAGCGACCCTCTGGTGATTCTCCTTGTGAAGAAAGCCTTAGATGACCCCACCACGCGAGACATTGTCCGAAGAATTGCTGCTGGGAAGACCAAATTCACAGATACAACAGATTTGAAGTCCACTCTCGATAAGCTGAAGGATCTCGTAGTGAAAGAAGTACCGAGATCTCAGCAGGTAATGTCAGGGGTCTCACACACGATGACGACGACTGCGGTGACGTCGCCGCCGCCACCAGCAAACGGCAGCGTAGAAAATCCTACAGCACCAACTGGTGCTGTCTCGAGAAAACCGTCACTTGCCACGCCAGCGCAACCTATTCAAGCAACAACCTCGCAGCAGGCTCTGCGCTCGAAAGGGCCGCCCCCTCCTACCAAGCCAGATATCTCGGCCGTGGTGCTCGAATATTCGACTGGCACGGGAGACAGATATTTATTTCCTAGGTACAGCATTCTGGAACATATTAGCCCGAACCAAGTCATTGCGTCCTTCCTCATCGTACGCAAAGGAAGCAAACTGGAGTACGGGGGAGACCCCGTGTTAGACTACTACCAACCTGTCACGGTCCGGGTATCTGCTCAGTCAAGCAAACACCTCGAGAGCCTGGCTAAGGTTGTCGCTCCTCAAGATGACGTGCGACGGTACATGGATGATATCATGGACAACATGACTCGGGCTGAGTATATACTTCTTGCAATGCGCTTGCCGAGAGCCGACAAGGAGGAACAGGTCGAAGAGAGAACACACACGCCAAAGGCTGACCCACCACAGTCTGCGGTACTTTGGGCCAACAAGGCTTCCTCTGGAATAGTTCCCCCGCAGAAGGCTCTAGCAAGGCCTACAGGCGAGGATGAGCAGTATCAAAGTTTTATTACCACTGTAAGTTAGACAACTGGTAGAAAATTCTTACCACTACTTGCTTGTACTGGTGTCTCATGCGAAGGTGAACGACGGTCTCACAGCCAAAGGGGGCAGTAGTATCGGTGGTTTCTCTATTTTGGCGGGGTTATGGATTGTTCCAATAATCCTGGAGAGTGGACATGATAAGTATTGTAACATCCTCACACTCCTCCACCTCGCAGAGTCGTCTACCTTCGTAAACATTTCTAATAGATTAAGGGTTCCGACGTAGCAGTAAGTCTCCGCCGAACTATATAAAATTAATACAAATATACAGACTCTTTGTCTGCATACGTGATTTAAAATGTCGTATGCCGCTGGCTCAATTTCTCACCCAACAAGCATCGGGCCTCTAGTAACTCGTTGAACCATTGCGTTCGCTCATTGATGGGTGCATGTCCAAGACCTTGGAGAACCAAGCCCTGTCCTGGTTGCAAATACTCTATTAGCTTCCTGCCATGAGGCGTCGATATCATTCTGTCGTCGGTGCCATGCACAACCAGGATCCTCTCGCGTCCAAGCTTATCACCCAAGCCCTTCAGCTGCTCGGGGGTTTTGCGATGCCAACCGGCCGCGATAAGTTGGAGAAGGAAACCAGTCTTGGTGAAACCATCCCCATCCCGTTGCTTCGTGATTTCCTGAGCGGCAAAGCGCTCGTAATTGGTTTGGAATTTCCGGTAACCCCCAGCCGGGATCTTGCACATCGGAGTCGATTCATCAGGTACTGTTGCGTTGTCTGGCTCGGCCAGATAGGATGAGGGAAAGACTAAAACAATTAGAAGTCAACAACGTCCTTCTTTTAGACAGCCTTCGGGGTGTATGAGTAAATTATGACTGACTGGCTGCGGCGGCGTACTGTACGCTGCGGTCGAGGCTCTTCGGTAATAGCATGGTTATTCGATTCACGACGGTCTCAGCAAAGGAGGTCGTGTTTTCAATACAGGCCGCCGTGCTAATTAAACTTAGGCTGCTGATGCGGTCCGGGACTAGGCAGGCCAGTTCCTGGGCGATCATGCCGCCCATACTTATACCGCACACGTGCAGCTGCTGCAGCGAAGTCCAACCCAGGTGATCGGCCACTTCCAGGATATCCCGGGCCATCTCCGACGTACTGTATCGCATCAAGGGTTTGTCAGACGCTCCCATCCCTCTGTTGTCGAGGATAAGGACCGAAAACTTGGTCCCGTGAACGTGCCCGAAGTGCATTGTCTGCCGCTGGAAGGCGGTTTTGAAGAAGCCTAGACCGGAGATGAGCTAGGAATGAGAGTTTAGTGAGCCTTCCGTCTTCTAAGGACGCCTGTAGACCGTCATATGATAAAGTGGAGCTACTCACTATGAGCTTCATGGGGCCATCGCCGTGAACCTCCCAACCGATGTTGAAGGGACCTCCTCTCCCGATAGCGACGGGTAAAAATCCGCTTTGGTGCGGCTCGAGAAGCCACACCGCTGTCGGAAAGGCTGGACTCTTGACTACATCCTCGACGGAGGGGAAAATCGTCACGGTAGTCATAATCGACCCAGCTGCATCTGTCAGTTGTAACAGATGTTTATCACTACGACATGAGAGTAATACAGAGAGGCACATACATGAATAGTGGGCAGACGGGATACTCAAACGTGTAGATTTGACCAGTTCTTTTATCTCACCAGTGGCTTGAATCCTATGGTTTCTAGATGTCACGTGGCTTCTCCGGTACAAGGACGGACATTAGCTTTTTGAAGCCTTACCGTATCGAGTATAGCATGGCCTTGGCTATCAGTACTTGATACCTGATTTTGGATTTAAACTTCTGTCGACCCACTGTAGGCACATAGATAGGTACCTATTTGAACTCGCATCGAAAGTCCAATGTTAGTAGCCTCATCTAGTAGAGTAAAGGAGCGTTCGATGGATTGCCAGTCATGTCAGATCAATATGTCAGCTCTGGACTCTGCTAAACGAAACCCTGATCCTGCATGACTTTAGATCCCTGCAAATATAGCATCGACCAGTCAATGAAACACAGATTGATGGCCGTTGCAAGGTTTGTGGAATGGTACCTAAGCCTTCGTTAAATATCCAGCGCTGACTACAACAAAATTCCACTGAGTTTACTCTTTGACCATCATTGTCCGTCGCTACGGAATTTCAAAATTATACACCTTCCATTCCCCGACCACCAAGCCTTGGCCTGTATGTACAAGTAGGCTCCAGATGAATCGGTATGTCTTAGTACATAAAACGAAGATGCTATCCGAGATGGGTCTATCCGGGAGCATAGGATGAGAAGATGGGCGTGCGTAGGAAATTCCATCGTCAGATCTGTTGATAGCAAAGGGTATCTGAGCTAGACTAGGAAGATAACCAATGAACGCCTGGATGCTGTAGTCTTTACTTAGTTCAGCACCCGTCACCCGTCGAGTACACAATGACTAGTAGGTAGGTTAAGCCATGTCGGTAGTACCTGGTGACAACATCCTCCTAGCCAAACCACTGTCTTCGCGGCCATATCCGATCAACGAGTTGGGAGGAAATTTTTGGAATCCTCCTCTTGTTGCGCAAAGGACTGCGGGAATGCAGCAATTCCGGCAACTATCCCAGCAGCCATGAAACAAACAGAAATGATAGACCAGACGACGCCCCAGCACTGCGAAGAGCCACCGTAACGCTGGGCGAACACACTCGCATCTGAGCTGTTGACCTTACGGAGGATAAGGTCATCGCACTGACAGTTGGTCAGTACCGCTAACTCTTCCGGGATGTCAGTAGGTACTTACTATATCCCAAACGCTGTACAGCGAGCTCATTACGCCGATGAAAAGCACGACGAATCGCAGCGGCTCGGCATGGACTATGAACCAGCAGGCTACCAAAAGCCCGACGGCGAGAAGAATCGTCACGATCGTAAGCCAGTCCCTCTTACCCCACCACATTGTTAAGAGGAAACAAACGGCCAAGACCAGGCTGGCGATCTTGCTTGCGACGATGTCAAAGCCGCAGAAGATGAGTAGAGCCCCGATGAGGGAAGATCCTAGGTAACCGGCTGGCAACGTTATAGCACTTTTCCCGCCAACCACTGACAGGGGAATCAGAACTACCCTTGCAAGAGGGAAAAGGGAGTAGGGGGTAGCTACTGTGGGTGACGCCGCCTTCGCGGGGATCAAGAGATATAGATTTGACGCGCCCGCCAGTACAGCAGGCTGTAATTGCATGGCCAAACTCATGAAACGCAATAACAAGCATCTGGAAAGAGTGGTCAGCGACAAAATGAGCGTCAAAGATTTAGTAGGTGTACCTTGAAAGGCCATAATGACCATCGCACGTAAGGTACGTTCCACAATATGGCAATGACGACGACATAGACGGCGATGATGCCGAGCGTGACTCTCTGAGCGTCACTGGTCACAGTCACATCACGGCGTGACACGACATCTCGCCGGGCAAGTCTGGCAACTTCCGGGCCGGCTGCCACTATAGCCGCTCTAGCGCTCCGGATCAAACAGTCGGTAAGGAGGACTTCGCATCCCTTGTGTATGGGAGCCATGTCATAATGAATCTAAAGAGTGTAATCTAGGAACGAGCATGTGGTGGAATAATTCACACACCAAGAAGGCGAAGTACAATCTTTAAATCAGGGGACTGGGAGTCTGGATTCTGGAACCAGACCTGGGATGACGTGGACGGGTGGGCTGAATATGTACATATGTACAGACATACATGCCTACCTCTGTAACGCAGGCATGTTGCTGCGCCTTGTTATTGGAAGTGCCAGTGATTGCTGACATGCATGTTGATATTAGTACTAATGTAGGTATGTATGTATATTCTACTTGTATTGTGCATGTATGTAATACCACCAATGCGGCATGCCCAATGTATAAGGTACATACATTAGGTGATAGATGATAGATTGTATTATCTACCTACGGAGTACGGAGAAGCGCGTCAAATGTATTTTCCATAGGGTACATAGCCACGTGACCGTCGCCAGCTGACAGGTCCCCCTCTTCCTGCTGGCCCGCATAGCTGGTGAGATTGGCCAGCAAATCAAATATTACCACAATTTGACAGTCCTTACAATACGAATATTCTAAGCACTAAAGTTACGATTATAAATATCTTAAGTAATTAAGCTATAAATTTGAGAGTGTATGGTATTATTTCCTTTTTATTTGACCACACTTGATGTTGTTTTGATTGACTTAATTGTACGTAAATATTATGAGATTTTGAATGTTAGGTATTAGCCTCTGACAGCTGGCACTGCTGGCTGGCAGGCTTTACGTACAGGTGACAATCAATACCCTATGGAAAATACATTTGACGCGCATATCCGTACGAAGTATATACATGCGTATAACTATATTCCCGGACCTTAAGCGCTTGTTGCCCAAGTCAATGCAAACATGAACCCGCTTCCATATGGGAAAAGTTACTATATTCATGTATGTACATAGGTTCGTATAATAGTATGTATTATGTACATACATGCAGGTATATCTAGCCCACTTTTATCCTTTGCGCTGCAGCGGTATGAATGCATATGCACACACGTTTCTACCGAGGCCTACTAAGGTACCTACTAATCAAACATACAGATTACATTTTCTCTATTTTGACTTTCCTCCTCCCTGGTGTCAGGTGTCTATCTATCTACTCGTCACCCCTTGCTTATTCGTCATGAGCCTCACCCGTTTATCATGGCACATTTTTCTTCCGCTGCGGCTTCAACCTTAACCCGGCCGCGAATAGCTATCGCCGTAGTTTCCATCGTCACAGCAGCTTCATTAGGCTATTACTACTATTACCACATATACCATGATCCCTTTGACCACTTCAACCTCTCAGAGTCCGACTTTGCTGCCACGGGCCCAAGTCTCCATCGCCGGAATGCCCTGAGACGACCCCGCCGAGCCTCCCACCGCCACGAAGACTCCTCCGATTCCGAGTCTCATGGCGACGAGAATGCTAACGCGAGCGCGTCAACCTCCGTTCAAGAAGTCCAAGCCCAAGCTCAAGCACCAGCCCAACCGAACACCGATGACCAGAATCCCGACGAGTGGTACAACGACACCGCCCAGGCTCCACGCCAGCGTACCGGCGAGAATATTGTTACGCTCCTGTTCCGAGTTTCAGAGGACAACGCCAGGCGCAATGCCTACATGCACCGGGGCTGCCAGTGTAATGGCTGCGGCATGGTGCCCATACGAGGCATTCGGTACCGCTGTGCCAACTGCGCCGACTTCGACCTCTGTGAGGTGTGCGAGTCTCAGGGCATGCACAACAAGACCCATGTCTTTTACAAGGTCAAAATACCCGCTCCCCCTTTTGGCACCAGACACGTACAGCCCGCCTGGTATCCGGGTGATCCTGACAACTCCATACGTAACCTCCCGCGCCACTTGCTTGCGAAGTGGACCCGCCTCACGGGGTTCGAACGAGTAGAGCTTGACGCTTTCTGGGAGCAGTGGACATTCATGGCCAATACCGAGTGGAGGGATGACCCTGATGGGCTTGGTTTGGCCATGGACCGTAAGACTTTCGAACGTTGCCTGGTCCCATCTGGTGGTTATCGACATGCCGCCCCCAACCTCATCCACGACCGCATGTTCGCCTTCTATGACACAAACCACGACGACCTGATCGGGTTTGAAGAATTCCTACACGGCGTATCGTACAGGAAGAGAAGAGATAAGCTAAGGAGGACATTCGATGGCTACGACATTGACGGCGACGGTTACGTGAGCCGACGCGACTTCTTACGTATGTTCCGGGCTTATTACGTACTCTACAAGCAGATGCACAAGGACATCCTCGAAGGTTTGGACGATCACATGATGACCACCACTGAAGCGCAGCAACTCATCAATGGCAGGCAGCCGTTGAGTAGTCTCTTCGGCAGGGAGGGGAGGGTCCCCCCGGCAGACCACTCCAGACCAGTGGAGGGTAAGGTATTTCGGTCAAACGGAGATGTCGAAGTCAACGATGGCAAGGGCGTCGTCAATGACGACAAGCCAGATACGTCCGGTCGCGAGGAAATCCTTGGTAGCTTGTTTGCCCGAAACGGCAGTCAGAGCTTCTTCACCGAGTCGTTTAACTCCTCCTCCAGAAGACCCCAATCTCCCAATCGAGATACTCGCTACTGGTCGGGAGTAATAAACCCTCCTCACAACACCGTCGACCTGGCATCGTTGCTTTCTGGCGACTACGCGCAACTTGAGGATATTCTTGAGTCACTCCGCCACGAAGAGCGGCAGTCTCTGGGCGATGATGCCGAAACTGGCTCTTCCGATGATGATGGTCGGAGTGAACCTGAGGGTCAAGGCGCCGATGATGTGGAGGATAGCGAAAGACTGGATCGCGACATAAATAACGAGGCTACAGGCCTAGCCCCTACTAGGGCCATCCCAGATGCGAGCAGATTCACCAACACATTACCGACAGAGAGCCAACTTAGGGTTCAGCACCAAGCTATCGTGTCGAACACTCACCGGATAGGCGTAGACAAGCGGAGGAGGGTCCTTGCCAGGAGACAGCTTCTTGAGAGGTGGAAAAGGCGTCAGTTTTATTTAGATGAGGAAGAGGGCGCCTTACCTCCTCAGGGGTGGGATGAGAGCCAAGAGGTGCTGTCCAACCTGGACGCCATCGCGGAGGAGTCAAAGTCAACACCCCACTTCCTCTCCCCACGGTCAAGATCATCGTCTAAGGTGCGATTCGCCGAAGATGCAGACGACTTTGAGACAAGGTCTAATCCATCCACTTCTTCGCGGAGTGTGCCAGAGAGGTGGGGCGGGATGGAAATTCCGGACGCAGAGCGAGATGCTGGTAAGGAGATACTTTACCAAGTCACGCAGCAGGCCTTTAATGAGCTTCTGGACGAGATCTTCAAGAACAAAGAAGACTTAGCTGTCAGAGCCGCTGAGACTAAGGAACAGCGCGAGAAGTATCGCGAGCTATTAGACGCTGTCGACCTAGAAGACGAAGACCAGGGATCTACAAGCCAGTCCTCAAGGAACCTTCCAGCGCGCGGTTCCGGCGAGAGTCGTCCGATCCAGCAGCAAAGTCTGGGCGAGTTGCTGTCAACTAGTGGCTATGCAGTCAGCCCGCCTCCCGAAGACAACGAGATACCTGGACTGGAACCTATGTCCAGTCTAGCTATACAGGCACAGGAGCAGGACAGGAGGCATGACGCTACCGAGGATATGACTACGCCTACCAACGGTCCGGCCTCTCCTGAGCCCTCTGAATATCGTGATCCAACACTGCCCCAAAACCGGCCTAATAGTTTGGCGCAAGCGTCACTTGACAGCGCCGCATCTAGGCCAGAAGACGGATCTCAAAGCGAGCCGCCAGTCAACGATCTTAAGGTGACCGACATTGCTCGGACACCTGAGTCGGAGAATCTCAAATCTGGGTCGCCGGCTGGCGTGTCACACTCCACACTCGTCGCATGGAAGCGCCTTGACCTCGCTGAGCAGGAGGCAAGAGAACGAGGCGGCTGGGGTAGACTCAATTATGAGGAGTTCGAAGAGGTTTACCGAGAACATGAATTCCAGGACAGTAGCCGCAATCGCCTCGACTACCTTGGCAGCTGGATCGACTTCTGCATTCCCTAGCGTGATCTGCAGTGGCCGAAGCCCTTCTTCCGGTAAAGTGTAACCCAATGGTACTAATAAGGTTGTGTAAGTAAGAACAGCCGAAGTGCGTGTCCACATACGACCGCTTAAGGTTCCAGCCGCAAGAGATCCGTCACCTAGAAGTTGACGACGAAGTGTATATCAAGTCTTAGGAGGTATAGCTGAAAAGAATATTCTTGGTACAACCATATGTGAATTTGGAAGGATGAAGGGTATGCATATAGTACCAGTAAGAAATGCGATCCGCCCTACCGTTCAGCCGCCACACGTAAGTAAGGTATGTAGTAGAACTGCGGCGACCTTCTCATTCAGATAATGTAAGATACGGGAATACTGCTGAATGAGGCAGTGCTTCTTCATAGATCTGTGTAGCTGATAGGTACCTGGGTGGATAGGCAGTTGGACCCTGGAAACCCCGTGCTCGTATAATTGATGTACGTGGTTCAGCAGGTTCAAACGGCATTGTTAGCCATTTATATAATCTCCCCAACCTAAGGCGTATGAGCCGACCCAGAGAAAGAAAAATAGGGGGGGGGGGGTGTGGGAGTGTGAGAAAGGGCATGCTTAGCATGGCTTCTCTTATTTACCTATCTTGTGATGATGGCCTTCAATGTCTTCAGCATGATAGCCCCAACTTCTCATAATGCATCAAATAACATGTTCCACGTGTTTCGACCCGTGTGTGGTACGTCAGTAGCTAGCTCTTTACTTATTCTCAAGGTTAGAGTCCTTACCCTATTATCACCCAGTGTGTCTAATTGCCGGAAGATCTGCGCTCATCCAATTTAGACGACTGGCGGCGACTTTAGCCTGCAGTGTTATAGCCACGTAGATTGAATCAATTACAGGCTGTTTTGATTGTATACCGACGGAAAGGTTCAGCGTGACATAGTGAATGATAGACATGGTGTGTCTGTCAGTACATACTCAGATACATTGGGAGATATATATCAAGCATTATTCTTTGTACCTACTGACCACTGGACATGTTCTCTTTTCTGCTGCTTTGACGACTATTGTCCAGATTACCTAGCCTGCCTCGATATATATCCGCTGTGTACCCATTGCCAGAAAGACGCCCGAAATATGGCCGCCTCTGCTTTGCGAGGGTTGCTCTTAATCCCCGCGTTGGCTTTTGCGGAGTCTTGCACCAGGGAGTTTCTAACAGAAGCTACTGCCAAGTACATCACGGCTCAAGCTCAAGGCTCTAGCAGCGATGTCGTTACGATGGCAACACCTGATGTTACGTATACCGAGAACGGAGTAACCAAGTCCATCGCAGACGGCATTCTGGCGGAACCTGTAAAGGGAATAGATCATAACCGCAGCATCCACGACACTGTCAATTGCGCGGCATTTACGGAAATAATTGCCGCAAGCAACTCGCATCAATATGTGATCGGCACGCGCATGATCTTCAACGGGGAGAACAAGATCTCATTGATGGAGTCGATCGTGACGGACGACGGGGACTGGGCTTTCAACGCGACAGGATATCTATATTGGGATTCTCTCGAGACCTGGGATCCTATTCCCGAAACTGAGCGAGACACGCGCGAGGTCATTCAAGCTGCCGGAGATGCCTATTTTAATAGGTTTATGAATGAGAGCGTGGTGGTGCCGTTCGGCGTGCCATGCTCCCGACTCGAAGGAGGCGCTTCTACTGCGCCGTTGAACATGACCGGAGACTCATGCACGCTCGCAGGGTTACCATCGACGCTCGTCGTCACAAATCGTCGCTATGTTATTGACGAGACAATGGGTGTGGTAGATATTTTTCTAGGTTTCCCTGGACTGGACCGTTCTCAGCGGGAACCGATGCCGGATTCGCATTTGTTCAGAGTCGAGTTTGGTAAGATCAGATACATCCATACCGTGTCGTCGTGTGTACAGGCAGGTTGCGGTTTTAACGGAACAGGTATGCCTACCACCTCGAGGGCCTAGATAGTGACTATGGCATATAACTATGACATATATATGTAAAGACCCCAGCCATACCTATGAAGCCGAATTTCAGCAAGAACGCTGTGAGCATGTTGTTGTGCTATCTGAATTCCATTCCAATATGTTGAGTTAAGGCTCGGCTGCCTCGTTCAGTCTTGACCTATCAACGTCATGTCCCGAGGAGTGCCGATGCGAACTTCACCTATTTATCTAGATGATAGGAAATCAAAGATGAGTATTGACCAATACCTAATGATAATTACTGTACATGACCCGGGTGCTTTTCTCGGTTAAAAACTGTCGAATGGTTCTTGTACGAAGTATAGGGCGGGGAATTTCCCACGCCATGCCTGGAACCCCACGGCCTCGGATTACTACCGTGTCTTCCTTTTCACATTACCCGGAAATTGCCGGACGAGACTCTATTAAGACCGTAGCGAACCCTGATAACGACAATATGGAATCTCATAGGTACGTACATTGTAGTCATCTTCCTTAGTATCTGATAAATCGAGCAACACTCATTCCTAGTTACCCAGTATTAGCATCCAGATATCGCGATGAAGGAGGCCCTTGTGGCTCCAGGTCAGTGTTCCGCTACCTTGACAAGATTTGTCACTTGAGCAACACTAACGACGCACAGGGCCAAAGGTCGAGATCATCGACTCGCCCATCCCAGAGCCTGACAAAGACCAGATTCTAATAAAAGTGGAAGTTAGTGGCTCTAACCCGAAAGACTGGAAAGTGGGAGAATGGCGCGGAGTCACGACAAACCCGGGAGATGATATTGCAGGAATAGTGCAACAAGTTGGGTCAAACGTTACCGAATTCAAACCAGGCGACCGAGTTTGCGCTTTTCATGAACTCATGAGTCCGGGCGGGAGCTACGCCGAATATGCCATAGCTCCGCACCACACTGTCTTCCATCTACCGCAGAATAGTACCTTTGAAGGTACGAGTTGCATGCGGATACTTCGCTGAAACATCGTGAATAGGAATAATATGCTAACACCCGTTTCAATTAGAGGGAGCTGCAATCCCATTAGCCGCGATGACGTCCGCGCTTGGGCTTTATGCTCGACTCTGTCTCCCGCAGCCATGGACTCCAGCCAGAGAACCTATACCTCTTATCATCTATGGCGCGGCTTCGGCCGTTGGTTCTTACGCTGTTCAGCTCGCGCGACGGAGCAATATTCACCCGCTGATTTGTGTCGCTGGAAAGTCTCAATCGCACGTGGACAAGTTGATCGACCGTAGTAAGGGTGACATCGTCGTCGACTACCGGGACGGAGATGATGCCGTTGTTGAAGCTCTCCAGAAGGCGTCCGGGGGTTCTAAGCTCCTGTACGCATTTGATGCGGTATCAGAGCATAATAGCTACGTGAACTTGAGCAAGGTCCTCGCTGACGGCGCGAAGATAACTCTCGTTTTGCCGCCAAAGGAGGGTTACGAGTTTCCTTCTCATGTTACTCTGTTGCCCACTCTCGTGAGTTCGGTGCATTCGGACGAAAAGGACTTTGGATTTGTCTACTTCAGATACCTTTCTCGAGGACTGTATGAAGGCTGGTTCAAGCCGCAGCCGCAGGAGGTTGTGCCAGGAGGTCTCAAGGGCATCCAACAGGCACTGGAAAACCTGAAGGCTGGCAAAGCTAACGCTATAAAGTACGTGTTCAGGATTGCAGATACAGGGGAGTGATGAGTATTCCTATTTCCTACCCAGGTATATATTTTACATAGGTAGTAGCCTGTAGGGTTAAGCGGCTGGCGAGAAACTCGAGGGGTTGAGATAGATCTTGAATTTCTTGATACATTCCCTCAAGCGCCGTGTCGGCGTAAAGATTCAAGTGGACCCAATGCACCCGATAGAAATGCAAGCACAAGGGGAAAACCACGATGAGATAAGCACTGGCAGAACTGGCAGAACTGGGTATACATATAGAAAATGCAGAGATGGTATAAAAACAGCTGGCGCCTATACCTTATAGAGGTGTGTGCCTGGCGTCTTTTGACCCACAAATGACACCGAGAATCCTAGCGACCTGTATACTTGATTGGTGCGTTAACTGACCATTTTCGCATCTTGGTAGATTACTTAGGTACCTACTTACCTAGTACCTATGCGCTGCGAAGCTATAATTGAGGTGTAAGGCCCTGGTCCATAAGACCCGTAAACTACCAGTTTACAAGTTGTTTATAAACCTTTAAAATTGCCCCATTTATCTAGAGGGTCCACTTTTATTACAGGGCACCACCCTTTAAAACCCACTATAATTATAAGGAATATAATAAATATAATTATTTAAAGAGTAAAATAAATTATAAACTTTATTATTATTAAAAAAAAGCTTTAATAATAATTTATTTTTAATAATATAATTAAAAATTAAATAAATTTAA
>JAJLYQ010000088.1:0-68247 GCA_022984935.1 Hypoxylon sp. NC1633 | reverse complement strand
TACCACGTTTCCGGTCGTAACTCCATCAATCCGACTGCTACAACTCTCGCAGTGGCATCAGGAAATAGCTAAGAAAAAGAGCAAAATTTGGATTCCAGAAGCACGATCGCGGTATTCCATTTGCCAAAGCTATTTGAGTTAATCTTCAATTTGGATGTATATGCGCTAGGGGTGCCAAGACTCCAAAGGCGCGCTAACTTTACCACATCCAAAAGACCTGATATTTCAATCAATTCAACCATCAATAGCTCAATCAAAAGACGTCACAGAATGATGCGACTAGGCTTGGAATTTTTGCCATTTTTCATAAATATTTCTCGCGCTTTTTGCATGCTCAGAGGATGCCCTATTCAAGTATGGGTGGCTGATAGAAGTGGCTGTAGCTATAAGCTATAAAATAAGGTTTTCCGGGCATGCAGGACAGCTCAACCTTTCTATCCCAGAACAGCATATCGTTTCAATGCCTTATGAAGTGCGATCGGTATCAATATTTTTTCCTCATTTTCTAGTGAGCATGATGATGCTTTTTGCGAAGCTGTGCGACCTTGTTTGATGAAGTTATCGCCGGATCTTATAAAAAGTACAGGAATTGAACCGGAAAAACTCCGGGGGAAAAAAGAGGGGTACTGCGGATTGAGCGAGGTTATACTGCGGATTTAATAATACTCTTATAAAAAAACTATATAATTTTTAATTACGTTAATATATTACTAATAAAACTTAAACATTTTTAACGTATAAAATTAAACTATAAATTTAAGGTTTAATTTTAATTTAATAAATTTAATATATAAATAATAAAAGTTATTAATTAAATATAATTTTAACGGTTTTTAATTATAAATATATAATAAGTTTATAATAAATGGTTATAAAAGCATTTATTTTAAGAAAATATTTAAAACGATTTAATATATTTATATTTTTATAATTATATTAAGTTAAAAAAGTATTTTATATAATATTAATAAAAAAAAATAATTTAAATTAACTTTAATAAAATTCTTTATAATAATATTAATTAATATTAAATATAAGTATAATAACATTAATAAAAGGTAAATATTACTTAAAAAGTAACGTTTAAAAATAAATAAAAATAATTATATAAATTAATTAAAATATATAAATTATTTATAAACTTTAAAAGTTTTTTAATATAAAATATAAATTAATTACTTTTTTTAAATTTTTTTTTAAATAATTAAATTAAGTTATAAAATCCCCTTTTTTTTTACTTAAATTTTTTACTTAAATTATAAAGTATTATAATTAAAGCTTACTTAAAAAACTACTTAAATATTTAATTTATTAAATTTAATATATATTTATAATCGTTTATTTAAATTTAATTAATTTTATTAAAATATTACTTTTTTATTTATAATTTTTATCTTTTAAAAGCCTTAATTAAACGATTTAAATGTATTAAATTATATTATAATTTTAATTAAATAAAAACTATAATTATATTATATATATATATAAATATATCCTTTTAAACGTTATAAAAAATTATAAAGTTATAAAGGTAGTTTTTTAATTAATTAAATTAATTTTACATTAATTTTAAACTTATAATAAAAAAGTAATATTAACGGTATTATATAATTATATTATATATTACTTAAAATTAATGGATAAATTTATATATTTTAACGTTTATATACGTATATTATTAAAATAAATATTACGGTAATTAAAAGCTTAAATATATATAATATTATTTATTAATTTATTACATTATTTAAATATATTATTAATTAAAATAAATGGTATATAAATTAATTTTCTTTAATAAACTTATAAATAATGCTATTAAATTATTAATTAACGTATATATTAAAAAATTATTTAATGTTATTTAAAAAGTAATTAAATAAAATATTATTTTTTAATAAATATTAATAAGTTATTACTTTAATTTAAGCTTGTTATATATTTTTAAATAACGTTTAATATAATTAAATTTTATTTTAATTAATTATTTAAATTAAACGTTATTAAATAATATAAATATCTTTTTATTTATTATAATTTTTAAAAGAAATTTAATGTTATTTTAACTTAAGATATAACTTATTAAATTATAAAAAAGCTTTCATTATATAATACTTTTTAATAAGCTTTTATACGGTATTTTATAAGCTATTACTTTTAAGATTATTATATATTTTAATTAATATTTAATATAACTGTAAAATATATTAATTAATTACTTTAATTAAACATTATATAATTATATAAAATATAATTTATTAAATTTTATTAATATAAAAAGGTAATAAAAGTATTTACGTAAATTATTATATACTAATTATAATAAAATATAATGTTATTTAATACGATATTTTTAATAAAATATAATATAGTTAATATAACCACATTATATAGGTTAATATTATTTTAATAAAAGTCTAAGTTTTTAAATATATTACGATATTAAATTACATAAATAATATTAATATATAAATTATTAAAAATACTAGTATATAACTTTATAATTAATAAGTTTAACTTTATAAAATTAATTAAATTAAACCTTATTTTATACTTAATTTATTAATCATTTTTTTCCATTTAAAATATTATTTTTAATAATATTTTAAATTATAAAAAAAAAGGGTTATAAAAAATTAACTTAATATAATTATAAGGAATATAATGTAACTTTATATAACTTATAAAATTATAAATACTTTTATTATTATTTAAGTTAAATAAAAGCTTATATACTTTTTAATAATGTTATTTATAATATATAAAGCCTTTTAATTATATTATTATTTAAAATTAATTAAATTAAATTAAATTAAATTAATAAAGTTATTTTAAGCTTATTTTTATTTATTTTAACCATTAAATTTTAAGTTATATAACTTACATTATTTAGCTTATATTAATTTTTAAGCTTTTAAAAAAAAAAAAACTAATAATATTTTTTAAAAAATAATGAAAATAATAATTAAGTTTACGTATTTATAATATATTATTAATAAAATTTATACGGAAATATATATTAAAAGTTTAAATTATAAAAATATATATTATTAAATGGTTATATAACTTTTATTATTTAATTATATTATTTATATTTTATTATTTAAAGTTAATAAATTATTTTTTAACTAATATTTAAAATTAATAAATATTATATATTAATAAGGTTTACACTTTTATAGTTTAAATTTTAATATATACTTTTATAATTAATAAAGTTAATTTAGTTTTTATAATTATAACATTTAAAAAGTTAAATTTACATTTTTATTTACATTTTTTAATATTAACTTTACTATTAATAATTTAATAAATTTAACTTTTTAAATTTACTAATATTTACTTTTAATCTCATTTAATTTAAAATAAAAAGTTATTATTTTAAATTAACCTTTATATTAACATTATTAAACTTACTTATATTATAAGTAATTAAAATAGGTTATATATATATATTAATATAATAAATTTTATAACGGTAATATATAAATATAATATAATATTATAAAAATATTACCATTACATTATAAAAAAGGTGCTTTATTTAACATTATATTTTAATATAATAAAAGAAATTTTAAAGGTTATATAAAATGTATTTTTTAAAAGTTATATTATTTATATAATACTTTTTAAAGTAATATTAATTATATAATAAATATTATTTATTTAAACGTATAATATTTTAATTAAATAATTAAAGTTTTTTTAAGTTAATTTTTATATATATTATAATAACTTTATAAAAATATGTTTTAATAATATATATTTAGGTTTATTTTATTTATTAAAAAATCGAAAAAAATAATAATACTTATTATAATTTATATAACTTTTTAATTATAAAGTTATTTAAATTAATTAAATTAATGTTATTTTAAGCTTATTTTTACTTGTTTTAATTACTTAATTTTAAGGTATAACATTTAATTTTATATTAGTTTTTAACCTTTATATTAAATATTATTAATATTATAAGAAAATAATAAAAATTTTAATTTAAGTTTTAATTTTTATAATAAAAGATTTAATAAAACTATTAATTATAAAATATATAATATTTTTATATATTATAATAAAGTTTAGTATAATAAATTTAGCTTGGTTTTTATATAACGTAATAATTATAATATTTAAATAATTAAAATATTAAATTTATAAAAATTTTAATTACTTTATAAATATATTATTTAAAAAAGTATATTAAATGTTAAAATTTTCTTTAATTTATAATATATTTATTAATGCTTTATTTAATTAATTTAATTTAAATTTTATAAAGTTATAATTAAAAACATTAAAAAGGCATTATTATTTTACTATATATTTAAATAAATAATATTATATATTAATTAATATATATAATATTTTTTATAAAATATATAAAATATAATAAATAATATAATGTTATATTTAATATTAAATATTATTAAAACTAAAAGGTTTAGTATTAATTTTATAAGTAATATTATTTAATTCTTTTTAAAAAGGTAAAAAAAATAAAATAAGTTTTAAATTTAAAATTATATATTTAATATAAGTAATTAAAAATTAAAAATATAATATTTATAATATTATAAAAGTATAATATTTTAACTTATTTAATAAAAAAAACGGTTAATAATACCTTATATATTATATATTTATATAATATAAAAGGTATTACGTAAATATTATAATTATTTTTAATTTATTTTAAAAAATAAAACTATAAAATTACTTTTAAATTAAATAATTTTATTATACGTTAAAAATATAATAATACCATTAATATAATGTTTTATAAACGAGGTTATTAAAACTTATTGTTTTTAATTAATTTATTTAATTAAATGTTAAACTTTATAAAAGGTTAATATAATATATTATATAATATATTAAATAATAAAAAAATAATTAAGCTTAAATAAAAATGTATTTAATTTAATTTAAATAAAAGGGTATTTAATTTAAACGTTTAATTTAAAAAAATAAGTTACTAATTATATTATTATTATATTATTATAATATATAAATGTAAGTATTTATTTTTTTTTTCTTTATTTATAAACTTTTATATTTATATTAATAACTTTAATATTATAATTTATTTTTTTATTATAATAAAAACTAAAAGTAAATTAATATAAGTATTATATATACGTAATTTAAAAAAAACTTATAAAATTATAAAAAGTTATATAAAATGTATTATACTTTTTATTATTTTATTATATAATAATAAAGTTTTTTTAAATTATAAAATATATTATTATTTTTTATAAAACTTTAATATAAAAATATAAATAATTTAATTATTAACTTTTATAAAAATTATTTCTTTTATTTTTATATAAATAAAAGTATTTATAACTTTAACATTAAATGTTATAATTTTTTACGTAATAATATTTATTTTTTTATTATTTTTAAAAAAGAACAATGTAAATATTAAAATAAAAAATTATAAAAAATGTCTCGTATAAACTAAAAAAAAGGTTTTATAAAAACTAAATAAAATATTTTATTTTATAAAAATTAAAAAAGATGTTTTATTTTATAAAAATTAAAAAGGATGTTTTATTTTATATAAATTAAAAAGGATGTTTTATTTTATATAAATTAAAAGGAATATTTTATAAAAATAAAAAAATATATATATAAATAATATTAAAGAATAAAGTATATTAATAATTATATAAATAAAAATTAATTAAGTTAATAAAGTTAATAATAATAAGGTTATAAGATTATAATATTATATATAATAAAATAAAGTTATTTATAAGTAAGTATTATTTAAATTAAAATTAATAAAAAAAAGTTAATATATATTATATTTTCTTACTTTATATATAAAGTAAAAAAATACTTTATATAATAATATATAATATAAAAAATTATATTTATTAATATAATAAATTAAAGTAAATATAAACATTAAAATAATATTAATAATAACTGTTTTTTATAAATGAAAAACTTAAATATTATAATTAAATATTAGTAAATAAAAGTTAAAAGCTTTTTAAATTTAAATAATTATTATATGTATTTAAAATTTATATTAAATTACTTACATTTATAATGTTATTATTTAAGTTTATAATATTTTATATTAATTAAATTAATTATAAGATCATAATGTAAATACTTATATTATAATATAAAATTTTATATAAGATTTTATACCTTTTTTAAGTTTATATATTCGTTAAATATTACGTATATATATAATAATAATTAATTATAAATATTTTTTTTTCTTTAATAAAAATATAAACTTAATTAATATTTTTAATAAATAATATTAAAGGCTTATATTTTTATTAATAAACCTTTTAATAAGCTTATTAATAAACTTAAAAATAACCTTTTTTTTAATTTCAAAATTAAAGTAAATATAAGTAAGCTTAAATGTTATTTAATTTATATAATTAATTAAATTATAATAATTAAAAAGTTTTATTTTTTTATTTATTTAAAGCTAAATTTATTTAAAATATTTAAAAGTTATAATAAATTTAATTATAAGTGTTATAAAATAGTAATAACTTTATAAGTTTATATTAAAAAAATATTAAAAAGGTATAAAATTTTATATAAAGTTTATATTATAATTTAAATATTTATATTATTATTTTATATATAATATAATTTATATAAAATCTTATAAATTTAAAAGGTTATATTATAAATATAAGTAATTAAATTTATATAATATAAATTATAAATAAAAATTATATTTAAGTTTTAATAAAAAATCGATTTAATTAAATATATAAGTAATTATTTAATATAAAATATTATATAAAAATAAATATATATAATAAAATGTATATTTAATGTTATTATTATAAATGTAAAAGGTTATATTAATATTATAATGGATGTTAAATTTATACCTTTTAAAAAGTTATTTATATAATATTAAAACTAAACTTTTATATATATTTAAAAAAAAGTTTATTATATTTATATTTTATATTTTAAAAGGTAAAAATAAAAGTGTATATAATAATAATAAATAAATTTTATAACTTTTTACGTAATAATATAATTATTTTTATATCTTTAATTTATATTATTATATTTTATATATATATTATTTTAAAATAAGGTATTTAAGTTTATAATTATTTAAAAATTATTTATTAATAAAAAAACCGTTTTATATACTCTTTTAATAAAATAAAGATTATTTATAAAAAGTATTAAAAATATTTATATTTTTACGTATTATTTTATATTAAATATATACGTAATAATTTAAATATTTAAATAAATTAATTTTAATATAATATATAAAAGTATTTATTTAAGTAAATATATAATAATTATTTTTAAAAGCTATAATTATTAATAATAATTATTTATTTACTTATATAAATAAGTATTTTTATATTAAAAGCTTACTTTTTTTTTTAATATTTTCTTTTATTAAACTATATTTATTAAAGAATAAATAATATAAAACGTTTTAAATAAAATATAATACTTTATTAAAATAAAGTATTTTAATGTTTTAAACGTTAATATTAAAAGGTTTCTTTTTTTTTTAACTTAAAAATGCATTTTATGTAGGATTACATAATTAAGGAAGTGGGGCAAAAGATGAAATGAAAATAGTTTTAACACTTTAACGGGTTTGATTATATGGCCCACCATATCGATGTCTCAATTGAACTCGAGGCCATTACGTTGTATGGCATAAAAGCCCAAAGTTTAATACCTACCGTTGATACCGTTGAATCTTGCAGTTGAATCTTGAAGCTCGCGCGCGCCGGCTCCGGATTTTTGCTCCGCGCGCTGCGCGCGCTTCGCAAAAATCCTCCGCCGCCGCGCACTCGCTGGCTTTTGTTGAACGATTGAATCTTGCGAATAGCCTCAAATCAGGTATTGCGCACAGACCATTTAGCGATTCAAGCTTCGATTAGGTCCTCGAACGACTTGAACGCCTTGAATACCACGTATACCACGTATACTACAAATACACCTTACATACCTTACATACCTTACATACCTTACATACCTTACATACCTTGAATAGCTCGAATAGCTTGAATAGCTCAAATGCCACAAATGCCATATATACCACGAATAGCTCAAATACAGCTTATATACCACGAATCCCACGTATACCACGAATACCACGAATAGCTCAAATACAGCTTATATACCACAAATACTACGTATACCACGAATAGCTCAAATACAGCTTATATACCACGAATACTACGTATACCACGAATAGCTTGAATACACCTTACATACCACGAATAGCTCGTATACACCTTATATACCTTACATACCTTGAATAGCTTGAATAGCTTGAATAGCTTGAATAGCTTGAATAGCTTGAATAGCTTAAATAGCTCAAATGCCACAAATGCCACAAATGCCACAAATGCCATAAATGCCACAAATGCCACATATGCCACAAATGCCATAAATGCCATATATTCCACGAATAGCTCGAATACACCTTATATACCACGAATACCACGTATATCATATATACCACGAATACCACGAATAGCTCGAATACACCTTACATATCTTACATACCTTGAATACCTTGAATACCTAAATACCTTACTGCAACGCTATATATGGTTACAGTAGGTATATTCGAGCTATTCGAGCTATTCGAGCTATTCGAGCTATTCGAGCTATTCGAGCTATTCGAGCTATTCGAGCTATTTAAGGTACGTAAGTATGTAAGATATATAAAAGGGATACAACCTATTCGTGGTATATAAGGTGTATACGAGCTATTCGTGGTATACGTGGTATACATGGTATATAAGGTGTATTCGAGCTATTCGTGGTATATATGGCATTTGTGGCATTTGTGGCATATGTGGCATATGTGGCATTCGTGGCATTTGTGGCATTTGTGGCATTTGTGGCATTTGTGGCATTTGTGGCATTTGTGGCATTTATTGCATTTATGGCATTTGTGGCATTTGTGGCATTTGTGGCATTTGTGGCATTTGTGGCATTTGTAGCATTTGTGGCATTCGTGGCATTTGTGGCATTAGTGGCATTCGTGGTATATGTGGCATTTGTGGCATTCGAGCTATTCAAGCTATTCGAGCTATTAAGCTATTTAAGGTATGTAAGGTATATAAGGTGTATTCGAGCTATTCGTGGAATATATGGCATTTGTGGCATTTGTAGCATTTAAGCTATTCAAGATATTCGAGCTATTCAAGGTATGTAAGGTATATAAGGTGTATTTGTGGTATTCAAGCTATTCGTGGCATATATGGTATTTGTGGCATTAGTGGCATTCGTGGCATTCGTGGCATTCGTGGTATTCGTGGTATTCGTAGTATATGTGGCATTCGTAGTATATGTAAGGTATATAAGGTGTATTCAAGCTATTCGTGGCATGTAAGGTGTATTCGAGCTATTCGTGGTGTTCTTAATATTCGTGGTATTATCAATTCAACCTCCTGTGGCTCCTGGCGTTTACGTGGCTCGTATGGCTGATGTGGCTTGTATGGCTGTGGCGCGGCTGTTGCATATGCGATAAGCTCTCATAGATTATCCTATTTGAGCGAAAAAAATTACTCTATTGGGCGAAAATTCCACTTTCCTAATCTGGAAGAATCTTTCCCGTAGAATTTGAGTCCGACACAAGACCCCAAAGTAAACTTTGGGCAAAGTCAGCCAAGAACGTTGTGGCGCATATAGTGCATTTTTTTGGTGGCTGTAATCTAGCCACGTGACGTGTAGCGCCATCTGAACGGTTTGTATCTAAGTACCTAGAAAGGCTTGGAGCTACTACCTAACAGCTGGCATTGTCGGCTGATAAACTTCACTTGCAGGTGGCGCTAAAATACAACTAAAGAGCTACATCAAATTCAACGTAGGTAAGGAACGCACTTTTGACTATACTTCGTTCGTAGGCTCGATTTAATGACAGGGAAGACGATCTGGATGCTCCAGAGGTTGGAATTCTGAGCCTGAGATCAGCTGCTTGCGAGCTTTCCGGTACCGCTTCGGCGTTGAGTTAAGGCTTAGCCCCGTCTTGGTCCCTTGTACCCCTTGTACAGCTGAATCAATCGAAACAAGCCACCACACCTTTGGCGTTTGTTTGGGGTAGTATTTCTCAATCTTGGCTGTAGGTACTTGGCTTGTCACGCCTACATCATGCTCCATCATGCTGATCCGCGTGGTTTGCGTACCGTCCACCTACATACCTGATTACCTCCTACCGGTGCAAAGAGCGCAGCAAGGAAACATGCACATCCCACTAAGTGTTCTCTTGAACATAGCATATTAGGTACCTACCTACCTGTGTATGTACTACCTATAGGCACGATAGGAATTTTGAGCGCTCGAGGCACAATACCAAGCTATAGGATGTCTGGACGGACACTGGTCACATCGCCGAGATGGCCGCTCCTTTATACGACGAGGTACTAAGGGATTTGCATAATCAAATTCACGAGAAACTTGAAAGGCGGGACGATCCCGAGCTACGCTTCGCGAAGGTTGGCACCACCAGGGCCGTACTGTTGCCCGTCAACCTGAGAGCCTTCTTCCGCAGCGTCGTGCCTCCCGGTGCTTCCGCGGAGGAGCTCTTCGGTTCCGATATCACTACGGAGGTATTGGTATCTCGAATAGCAGATCGAAACCTTCACGGCTTTTTGGCTACCTTGATCTATGCGCGTTGCAGCATAGAATCGGCTAAGGATTTCATAAAGACACTCCTCGTTTGCGACCCTGACGAGTGGCAAAGTGGCGACCAGTTCCCGGTCGACCGTGAACAATTGAAGCAGATATTTGTCACCGATAATGGCCCCGATGTCAATGGTTTCATCGATGCACAGCCCTGTTTCTGCCCCGTGGTACTCTTGGAGGGAGAAGATGTTCAGTTATCTGGCCGAAAGCAAAGGCTCCCTTACTTATCCGATCCTGAACACGTGGGTACAGGTGCTTATGGCGACGTCTACCGTGTCGAAATTGCCGAAGGCCATTTGCTAAGCAGGCGTGCTTCTTGGGCAAATACGACCCCTAAACTAATGGCACGAAAGGACTTCAAGAAAAGCGACGACTTTCAAAAGGAGAGTGGAATCATGAAGCAGATCCTATATACGCCACGAAAATCTGAGTATATTGTCGAGACCTTTGGAACTCTTCAGATGGACGAGGCAACTTTCAGTCTATTCATGCCCTATGCAAAGTGCGACCTCGGGGTCTGGATGAGAGAGAATCCAGCTCCCAGCTCCAATTTGGCAAAATCGGATATTTTTAAATGTGCATCAGGCCTTGCGGATGGTCTAGTCTTTCTCCATTCTGAGATTAAGGATCACAATCACAACCGAATGGTCTGTTACCATATGGACCTGAAACCAGCGAACATCCTCGTTTTTCCTGACGATAGGGAACACGGCCGGCTAATTTGGAAAATTAGCGACTTTGGTATGTCGCGTGTCAAAGTGGTACATGATTCCAGCGATACCGATAAAGATCTCGGTGCTCTTTTCCAGAAGAGAGAAGATGACCTGACGGTATCGGCTACTTTCAATAGGCGGTTCGACGGCACATACTTGGCTCCCGAGTCGCGAATCTCCATGCGAAATATGAACGAGAAAAGCGATGTTTGGTCTCTAGGGTGTGTGGTAAGCGTGGTCCTTACCTATCTCGAAGAGGGACAAGGTGGCATCGACGAGTATTCGGAAACGAGAGCGAACGTCTCCAAGCGATCGGGAGCAGGTGATTCTGATCGGTTTTTCCTGCTCCCGATAGATTTCGCATTGACCAAACCCCATCCCTCCGTACGAACTTGGCATACGCGCCTCGTGAATATGGCGAGACAGAGGAGCTCGAAAGAAGCCAATGTGATAAGCCAAGTCTTGGACGGCATCGGAGACAAGATCCTACAGTTAGATCCAGGGCGAAGGGGATCTGCTGAGTTCGTTAGAGATGCACTACACAAAGCCTCAATTGCATATCAGGGGTTCAGTGATAATCATAGGCTCGATGATGATCTGAGCTTGGAGGGGGAGTCGAGCCTCTGGTCTCGATGGATCAGAAGATATTTCCGTCGGTGAGCGTAGAATATATCATTTCCAATCCTATCCATGTCATTACAACTAACTAACCTGAGTTCATAGACCAAGAGTTGACCTGCCGAAGGTACACAAGTGGCTGCTCTCAGATGCAAGAGCATTCATAGGGTGTTCTATAGCTCCCTCTATATCTCCGAGTAAGGCTCTCATCGCCTACTGGACTGACACGTGCATATCACTATATAGCCCACAGTCATTCCGGCCGCATAATGGGAAGCCGATAAACAGGGTGGCAGAAAGTTATCCAAATGGAGTTGACTTATGGAAGAGTGTAAAACTAACACAGAGATTTCTAATTGCTACTACAAGAGGACGTCACCCTTACGTGTGTACAACTCATACGTCATTGTAGACATTTTTAAAGCTAACTGAGATTTAGATGCATCTGTTTGATCTCGAAGGAGGTGAGCTATCGTGGCCTAATTTCACAGTGAGGTACGAGGTTATCCTACCAATCGACAGCCTCGATGGGCTTCATCAGATAGCCATCTCACCAGGCGGCCAAGTCGTAGCTTGCGTGGCCCCTCAGGACTCAGGTCGTGCCTGGGTCTATTATGCCGACCTGGAGACTTTGCTCCGCCATAGAATTCGAGTGTAGGTACCTACTTGGTAGCATTTTCAAGCTTGGGGGCCTTTACTGACAACTTTGCTAGAGGAGATGGGGAGACTTCATCAATACGCTACCGAATTTCCCAGAAAGGGCCATGGAGGCGATTCTCAGTGAACGCGTCAGCAAGAAACGTTACACATCTATTATTCCCATCTGACACCACTCTGTGCTCCGTTGCTCAACCAGAGATAGCTCAGGAACATAACATCCAAATCTCATACCTGTCACTGGACACCCGGCACGTGAAAACTTTACCAGTCTCTGCGTCTCCGGTGAGTTGATTCCATATTTTAACGAGTTCGATGTGATTAATAGAAGACAGGATTTCGACAGCGGTAACGTAGGGCGCCTCTTTACTACACTGACTACGATAAACAATGAGGGGACATTCGCTGCCGTGCTTTACGAGAACCAGCTGCTTGTGAAGAGCTTCCAAGAAACGAATGGGATCTTGGATTGCCAAACATTCTTCCGAAACTATCGCATCGTCGAACTCTTGATGGACGATCGGGGGTCAAGACTTATTGCCCTTGGTGTCAAATCCGGCAACGAAACAATGTCGCTAGTAGAGTTGCCCCTATCTCATCTTGGCCATAAGCCTTCCCCTCGAGAGATCAGAGAGCTCCCGAACCTTCGGTACGGCGACAGTCTCACTGCTCGGCTAGTCAAAAGCCACACGTCACTTGAGCAGGGAGCTGGGGAGCCTGGCAGGCCAAGTACAACAAGAGGTGGTGCCGACAATGGATACATCATCATATCGGTATACGCCATTGGCCAGCCAACGCTATATAGAATTAATCTACCCCGGCCTACATAGAAGAAATTGAGATGAAGACACGCCGATCACCTGGAATCATACCAGCGCGCCTTCAACCTTCTTCGCAGTTTCACCTCTCATCGTTAGGGCGCGTCGTGTCAACCCCTTCCAATCTCCAACGTATATCTTGGGCTGCATCTTGCTAACGACCGTACCATCGCAATGCAGCACCCAATAGTAGACCGAGAAGGTAACTACAGTGAGTATAATAGAGGACACCGCGTATATCCATATCGTAGGGGTGCTGACGATCCGCTGTGTCTCCTGGTCCAGGTCAAAGAAGTTCATACCGAAGAACGTCTACCCACAGGTAAGCGTATTGTGGCGAAAAAATGATCAGTATCGAGTTCATACATACAGCTACGAAGGAGGCAGGCAGGTAGAGAAGAGTCAACGTGGTAAGGAACACGGCCGACTTGTTTAGCTGCAGCATACTGCCATTCTGTTGTTTTGCTAGAACCTGGTCTCGGAATGACAGGGTATCTGCTAGGAGCTGCGCCGTAGTTTGCGATCGCCGTTGGAGGGTGGTTGCGGTGCGGCGGTAGGACTCGGCCCGATGACGATGATTATCTAGGGGGAGCATCGCCTGCGGGCTTTGAGTCTCCAATGCTTCTTGGCCAAAGATGGAAATGAGTTCCCGTAGCACGTCTTCCCCGTGGGAAATCAGTGTCTTGGCTTGGAGAAACTGGTTCTCAAGGCTAACCAATGTGCTCAGACTGTCGTAGCCAACGCGCAAGGGCTCCTCGATGAACGTCGCAAATGTAGTACCCGTCTGCGTTTGTCAACATACTGTAGTCACTTCTTGACCCGACCATCGCCAACTTACTACAGGCCGAAGCTTCGATTCCATAAAAGCGACATACTGCCTCCACAGCGGGAAATATGTCGCAAACAACAAGTCATGGATACGGAGCGGGTTGTGTAGGGCATCCGGATCGTGGCCGATGCCAAGGAACATTTCCTCTACTTTACGGTGCGCCGCTGAGCTTGGTGTTGGGCTAAATAGGACCGACAATGTCTGAGAAGTGGCCGTGTCGAATCGGTAATAGAGGCCGGTCTGTCGAATAGCCCACTGTCCATCGCTCGCTTTCAACTCGGGGTAGCGAAACGTGTAGCTAACCTCTTGTAATTAATTAGCAAGAGTTACACCTCGGAGGCTGCGCTTTGGTACGTACCAACTGAAGAGCCTACCCTATTAATAGTAACAGGGAGGCAGAAGTTGACTTCTACATCGTCGTTGCGATGGTAGAAACACGACGGCAGATCCCAGAATGAATCGCTTAAGTCGTGTTTGGAGACGAGAAGCTCTAGCAAACCCCTGGTTACTTGCAGAGGGCTCCATGATGTCCGTTGGCAGATAGATCTGGCAAACGCTTAGCGACAGGGAAGTAGATAGGTACAGCTGAGCAGCACATACAGATGCCTGTGCGAGAATTCATGTGGCTTGGTACTGCTGACGTGCGCTTCTATTTCATGCGCTGTGGATAGCTGTACAGCGTCGCATTGATTCCCGGGCAGCACGTCTATGAGCTGAATAGGTGCTGTGACCCGGTCAACGAAGCACTTGTCAAAGTGTGACATTGTTCCAACCCGATGCATATGGGAGGTGGATAGTTAGGTACATGGGATCTTGGCTGAAAAGCACCCCTTATATTCCTTGCGTTAGATAAATACACTGAGCATTGCGTGCTCTCCAATTTCGGCCATAAGGCATATTCTCGACGTTTCACCCCTGTTACATGCTGCTGCACAGCCGACCGGGTACGCCACGCTCGGTACCAATCGCAGCGTCGCTCACTCGTTATTGTCCCTCGCCCCGCTACTCCTATTAGACATCTGGCCGAGAATACTGATCGATTAAGTCATTCACTTACTTAATGTCGTCCTAAGGGCAGACTGTGTTAGCCTCGTGAGGAGACTGGGAGGAATTTCGTTTGCAAGGGGCGCCGTAACGTACCTCGCTTACTGGGCTGGGGACAGTGAAGCACCACTGATCGTCTCTCATCTAGGTTCCAGTTAGCCTAGCAGGAACACGCCGCTCGGTACGACCGTCCAGCTTACCCGAATGTTGAAATCGGTTCTTCCGGGAAAAAGCCGCTGAAGGAGCCTTAGAAGCTTTTCCTCCTTGAGGTAACGCGTCGTCGCATTTTGTGTCACTGGCATGGTGACATGTGTTATGATATCGACTTTGACCATTAATAAATGATGCAATTTGGAAGAAATTTGGAGATACAGCTTGGAAATTTGCCAATAAGTACTCATATCGTGTTTGGTTGCCTCAAGGTGTACATGTCTACCTACCTCCTCCCTTGGTAGGTGGGTGATAGGTAGACTTGTTTACCTGTCACACGTCAGACGGCAAGCTTACCCGAGGCATCTATTGACTTGCTGAGTTGGTGGCTTGTTCACCGAAATCAAATGTCTCGTCATCTGTCACAATCGCTGTGCTTGATTGACTGCACACTTCCTCATCTTCAATGAGGAGTTTGCCAAGTACACCTGGGTAATTCTCGAAACCAACGACTAACCGAAGACTATTCACTACATCAATTTTGATATGGTTTCTGTTGGAAAAGATGGACCAAATGCCGGTGTTGTCCATTAATAGGGAGGGGATGGACACTGCATTGGAGGAAAAAGCAAATGGGATCGAGGATATTGCGGCTGAGGGCCGAGGCCCTTATTAGGAGATATCTTACCTGCCTATCCGGGCCCTGTCCGACACCCCTCTGAAGAAAAGGCGCCCGAGGCGTCGAGATGCTTGCTAAGCATCAGCCCGTGGTTGGCGTATTCGACAAGCTGAACTGGGCGTTATTACAACGCAACACATGGTGGCGGGCGACATGTGACAGATGTTGGCTACCTCGGAGCCTCGCGTGTGTCAGGCCGAATCTTTCTTTCGTTTTACAATTTGCTCGTAATAATTCAAAAAACCTCCGATTATCCTACTTACGTACCTCAATCTCGTTGTTCCATTTGTTTGACTTCGCCGATTATGTCGCGGCACCTTACGAATCGGAACGGAGATGGGAACCAAGATCCGAGCAGGCCGATCACTGAACCTATGCCGCTCCGGGAAATCCCCGTAAATCCAGATCCGAAACTCGATCCACATTTGCGTCCCGATTCGAACTCCACCCACGCGACCTCTTTCCCAAGTAACGGCGAGATCGACGAGGATGGACATACTTACGAGACTCTACTCCCGGCTCAAGCGAACGCGAAGAGGAGGAGGATGACACATAGGAAGTTACTTCCCATCCATGTATTCGTGGGTGTCCTTCTGCCGCAGTAATGATACAAGTACATGTGGATTAACGAGGCCAGATGATCACCGTCAACGCCACACTGGGAACCGGACTCTACTGGCGTGGCGGGCAGATATTAGGGACCGGGGGCTCTCTGGCTGTTATCCTGTCCTTCCTGATGCTCGGAATATTGGCCTGGGGAGTAATGCAATGCATTTCCGAGCTGCTTTGCCTATGGCCCGTCCCGGGCGCACTCTCTGTCTTCGTTCGCGAGTTTGTAGACTTTGAGCTCGGCATCGTAGTAGGTGTCGCATACTGGTCTGTTGACCCACCGGTGGACCTTGCTGTCTGAAAACGTGATTGCTGACTCGTTCTAGGTTCACGTATTCGACTGCCTTTGCCACGTTAATAGCAACGTCCGCAGCCGAAATCCACTACTGGGCCGATCATGAAGGACTGGACGCGGGAGTGGTGTATCTGCTTGTGCCGCTCATCCTGGTAGTCGTCAACTCTTTTGGCATCGAGGTACAGTCTTCCAGATCTTTACTTCTCGAAGCTCCGATCCCAATAGCTCGCTAACAAGCGAATATGGTAGATATATGGGTGGCTTGAGGTAGTTGCTGGTATCATCAAGCTATTCTTCCTCAGTTTTATCATCGTCGCGTTGATTCCGTTTGGTAAGCTCTCATTTCAAATCAGGACTGCGGCACTCGCGGGATTGTACTGATGTCAGTCTCTAGCTATTGAAGGCGGCGGACAACAAAGTAGTAAGTTTGCCTTTATTTATCTTGGGTTAGGAGTTCACTAAGACGTTAGACTGGGACAATCCGACCTTTTACGACCATACTGTGGCCAATAATTGGGGCCACGCCCTGCTGTGAGTGAATCTTCACACAACGTCTTCGAGACTGAACACTAAATCCTCAAATCTAGCATATGTCTTTCCACTGCGACATTTTCATATGTTGGAGTTGAAGTTCCTGCCGCCGCTGCTCTTGAAGCTAGACCTACGAAGTCACAACGCAATCCGCCAGTCTCATCTCAGGGGCTCAGCAACGCAACCAACATCGGCGAGACCGTCCGTTTTACAGCGAAATGGGTTTCGGTTTTTACTTGCATTGTGTACACCCTGAGTGGGATCCTGGTGTCGCTCAGTGTCAGCTCTACCGATTGCGAACTTCCTCGGTTGGATACCTCCTCTTTCGATTGTTCGCAGCCAAACATGACACCAACGATCGCAGAATCCAAAAATGCTACATCAGCTTTTGTTATTGTCCCAGAGAAGCACAATTATCCCGGCATGGCTAGCGCATTTAATGGGTTTCTCCTGTTCACGGCTCTGACGTGTGCCAATACGAATCTTTACGTGGCGTCCAGGACACTGTTCGGTCTGACCAATCGCATAGACGGCGGTTCTAACGAGCGCTGGTATTTGAACGTCCTTGCTTGGTTAGGCCGAACGAATAGTTACAGGGTTCCGATCCGCGCGATGACCGTTTCTGCGTTTGCTTTCATATGGGTGCCATTCCTACAACTGGCACCTCAAGGAAACAATGGAGTCTACACTGTAGGGTCTCAAGTTCCCTGTAACTGTCGATATTAACGCTGACCAAGAACAGTTTATTGGTGTTCTCGCCGAGATGGGTTCCGTTGGTGTGCTCATAGTCTGGGCTTGCGAGTGCTGGGCGTTCATCCGGTTCTACCACTGGTGAGATGTGTTTACGCCCTGGAAACTTCGTCCTAGAGTTCAACTGACATCTTCAAGTATCACCCGACACAAAAGCGAACTCATAGACCAGAAGGTGCCCCGCGTACAACGTTCAAGTTACGAGGAAGGCCATGACTATCCGTATCTCAGTAATGGACAACCGGTAACAGCATACCTAAGTCTGATAGCGTGTTTGACGCTTCTACTAGTCATCAATGGAGCTTCGCTATGGAAGAGCTTCAACGCCGAGCCATTCCTATCTTCGTATCTTATCGTATGTTGACAATCCCGCTCCTAAGAAGTAACCGTTTCTGACGCGGTGGACCTCAGGTCATCGGCTTCATAGCACTATGGGCTCTGCTTAAGTTGTGGCGGGGCGCGAAATGGTCGCTTATCGATCTTTCTGACTCAGACAGAGCCATAAAGATTATTCGTGGCCTGAACGAGTACAGCTTTGCAGGTTTCCAAAATGAGCCGCCTTCTAATGCTGACAGAGGCTCGTCTCTATGGCCTCTTTCTCTTATAGCCAAGAACCTCGGCCGCCGCCATGGAGGGAACCCATCAACCAACGCATGAATGAGCGCTTAGATCGGATTGTACAAAATAGACAGTAACATAACCACATGCGAGACCCATCGAGTCGAAATAGAGAATGGCGTTTTAATCGTTAGACTCTTAGTTGAATATGGGTGTATGACCGGTCATCAGACGTGAACCCTCTTTCGGAGCGGTGTTCAATCCTGGACATGCATGTACCCAAGTAGACTTAACTGAACCTCTATAGGAGTGGTGCCGGCCTATTGGACTGCAGCTGCATATTCATATATGTCTTCAAATACAAGAGTTTATCGCCTAAATGTTTGTAGATGATAGAGGCATTGTTCGGTGGTTAACCCGACAAAATACATCCATCGAGGGTAATTCCTTTAGACCACCGTCGTCGAATCGGCGTGTGTTGCCCCCTTCCCTGACCATACATTGATATCTGTACTTTGTTTTCGCCACTCAATTTCATGTATGTACATAGGTAGGTAATCTCGTGTGTTTCACCGCTTTTATATGGCTGCTATTATTACACGTACCTACGTAGTTTAAATAAGTTTTTACTTTATGGCCCACCGTAGTAGCAGCGGCACGGCACGGGCCGTCTCTACTAAATGAAACCTTGGATTTAGTTAGTTTCCCTGCTCCGTTTTCTCACTTAGAGCACGATTGAAACCCAGGAGGCCAACTTATAATAATGGCTAATCAATCGACCAAGCCAAGCAATGTCTATGGCGAAATCCCCTTGGGTCAATGTCCAGATATCCTTACGCTCTGTGAGGATGAGGATCATACCCCCGAAGAAGAGACGACAAAGAGAAATGGCGATGAGTCTGAAGAGTTATTGATGACAGGCGAGTGGGACACGACACAATGCCTGTTCTGTAATATCATCAATGCCGACTTCGACGCGAATCTCGACCACATGTCTAACGGGCACGGGCTTTTTATCCCAGAAAGACAGGGCCTAGTTGTGGACCTGGAGACACTGGTCGGATACTTTCATTTTGTCATCTTTGCATACCGCGAATGCTTGTATTGCGGATCACAAAAGACTAGCCGCGAGGCGGTGCAGTCGCACATGCGGGACAAGGGGCATTGCAAATTCGACATATCAAACGAAGACTCAGAGTACCGCGACTTCTACGACCTGGCTAGTGACGATGGCCATAGAGGCATCAACAGCAAGGAGGGGGAGCAAGATGTTCCAGCCAATACCGTGGGAAATCGGGCAAGTCTGAGTCCTGTGCAGGTCGACGAAGGGTTTGTTCGTTTGCCGTCAGGAAAGGTGCTTGCGCAGCGGTCCTACCGAGCTCCGCGCCCACACAGACCTCTCTCCAATTCTCAGGGCAGCCTACCTTCATCTTCCCACCCCGAACCGACTCCTGATTCCAGCGACGTGGTTGTCATTCCCTCCAGCAAGGGTGCGCTCTCGAAAGCCCAGAAGCGCGACCTAGCCGTTGACAAGCAGCTTGGCAACCTGCGTTCGGAAGATAGACAACAGCTGATTCATCTACCGGCGCATGAACAGAGGGCTGTCCTGGCGACACAGAAGCAACAGCTAGATAAGCAGAGACGAACTGAGCAGTGGATCCGAAGCCGCGTCGAGCGGAAGGGGAACAAGACACTTATGAAGCATTTCGTCAACGACGTGCCAGGTAGATTGAATGGCTAGCCGACAGAAGCGTCACCCACCAGTTGCTGAATATTCTTTAATAGCACTAGCAATTAAATTAGAATAGTCTCAAATCGTATTGCATTGCACCTACGTATGTATCAAACGAGTGGCCTAAGTAATCGCTACAGTATTGCGAACGAGACGTCATCGAGCAAATATTCAAACATTGGTACTTCGTATTGCTAAGGTGGCTACCTACATAGTAGATACCTACCTTACCTAGTATGATCAAAACTTGGCGGTATTTTCTAGGACAATAGCCTTCCAACTCCCTACACGGTGGTCTTGCCCTTGGTCGCGCGGTGCCACCTCAGTGATAGCACGTAAGAAGTCGGCCACCTTTTGCATGCTCTCTTGCAGCGGCGAGGAGTAGGCTGCGTCCTCCAGAATCCTGACGCCTCTCTCTCGGCAGCAACTCTCAAAGAGGCCAACCAGTCTCTGTTTCTCATCGGCCGATCCGTCTTCGTCGCGGGCATTCCACAAAAACGCCCGACGAGGATTCCAATTGGTGAATGGAACTACGCCAGAGAACTCCCAGTCGAGTATGGCGGTGATCGTGTCGGAGGAGACATCATAAAGTATATTAGCAAAATGCAGGTCCTTGTGTGCCAGCCTAAGCTTAACGTTATTCAGTTCATCGGCGTGGCTGGGGAGGGCTTGCACAAACAGTTCCAACTGCGGGATCATGTCACGCATGAAGGCTAGTTTGTCGTTGATTTGTATGAGGTGGATGTAGGTGCGGACTTGGGCGGATACCAGATCGATATACGTCGAATACGGCCCGTTCAGATTGAGGCTGTCCAGTGTTTCACCTGGCGCCCAGAACTTTTCCAGGTCGGGTGTTTGCCAGAATGTCTCATCTACCATGCGGCCGACCCGGACAAGGCCCTGACTGTCCAACTCCAGGCCGCCGATGGCCGCAAACTCGTGTGCGTGGAGCTGCGAAAGGAAGTCGATCAGTTCGTCCAGGATGTGGGCGATCTGATCCGGACTGAGGGACTGGTAGATGTCGCTTAGTGCCTGGCCAGAGACATGGGACATGAGGGTATATTCGTGGCCGATCGGGTTGTCGGTCGTGCTATCGTGCGCTAGCAGCCTGGGAATAGGGATCTTTGTGTTTTTGGATACCCAGGCCATGACAGCAACCTCATTGGTAGTCTTGATGACTGGCAGATGGTTGCCAGAGACACGAAGGACCAGTTCGGTGTCTGTTGTCTTGGTGTTTTCGGGGATGGTGATGAGGAAGATAGCGTGGTAGTACTGGGCAGTCACTGTTGCACGGACCATATTGGTCGGCCGGGGTAGGCCTACCGACTCTAGGAGCTCTTGTATCGAGCCATCCGAGATGTTTTGCGGGAGGTAGTCGGCTAGAGTACCCATGGTAGCTTTGAAATGCAGGCCTTTGAGCATTGAACATTACCTATAGCAGCGTTTCTAGCCCGCCAGGCCGCCAGGGGTTCCCTGGGGGCGGGCGGTTGGCGTTACACAAGAGCGGGGTGGGCCAGTCACTCTGGACGAGGTAGGTTGGTAATCCTGAGGATCGCCAACCCGCCGGCGCCCGGTCCAACCATCGACGCCACCAAGATATTAGATGCCTCCCTTCCCTAACTCAATTAGTAATACATCATCCCTTTGATCAAACCTGGTTCTTTCAACTCACTCACCTGCTGAAGCAGTAGGTTAGAGGAAGCTTGGATCTTCACTTAAAAAATCTATAGAGTATTATCTACTATTATCTACTATTATCTCTGAATCTTCATAACAATGCCCGCATCCAGGTTCAAGAGCTTATTTAGCCAATTCTATCCGCCTAAAGCCACCTTCACAGAGGCTGATCTCTCCCCCGGCTCCCAGAATGGGCGCGTCTTCATTGTGACCGGTGGCAACGCAGGCATCGGTTTTGAGCTATGTAAGCTTCTCATCACCACCGGCGCCACTATTTACATGGCATCGCGATCTAAGGTTAGTGAATCAATAGAATAGTTTTATGGTTCTCATTGGAGGTCTCAGCTATATTCCTCTCTCTCCTCTCTCCTCTCCTTGTTTAGTCACTAATTCCGACGCATGAAAAAAAGGAAAAAGCAGAAGCAGCCATCAAGACAATTTCAGATAGCATCCCCGTGGGCAAGCCCGGGAGAGGCCAGATCAAATTCCTACATCTTGATCTCAACGACCTCGAAGTCGTCCAGGAAGCCGCCAAAGAGTTTGCGCGACATGAATCCAAACTCGACATTCTTTGGAACAACGCCGGCACCGGTGGAAACGCCGTGAAATACGGCACTAGGACCGCACAGGGATTCGAACCACTGATCGGCATGCACTGCGTCGCCACCTTGCTCTTTACTGAACTCTTACGCCCCCTTCTGCAGGTGGCAGCTGCCAACAGTCCGGTACTAAACGCTACAAGGGTGCTCTGGCTGACAACTAACCTGGTGGATACTAATGCGCCACCAAACGGTATCGATTTTTCTATGCTAGACCGCGGGTACAAGGACGGGGCAAAGAACTACGCAGTCTCGAAAGCTGGAACCTGGATCCTCGCCCACGAGTTTGCTACGCGTTACGGTGAAAACGGCATCCTCAGCCTCACGGTTAACCCCGGAGCTGTGAAGGCAGGGAGCTACGCGGGTACCCCGAAGGTTATAATGGCTGTCTTGAATGCCACCATGCTGCACGATACAATAAACGGGGCGTACGCGGAGCTTTTTGCCGGCCTGTCGCCCAATATCAAGGCAGAAGATTATACTACACTCATCCTACCGTGGGGCAGAGTATGCCCGGCTGATACGATGTGGCGTCAGGATATTGCCAAGGCTATGAAGGCTAAGAACGAAGGTGGCTTAGATTATGGGCGGAAGCTGTGGGAATGGTGCGAGGAACAATGGAAGCCTCACGTTGAGGGTCTTCCTTGATGATTTATTTTTTTCTACTCGGCCGAAGGACATGGTGCGTTCTCAACTGACGAGTTCTCCTATAATTTAGTGACAGAACAGGCGATAATTTCGCACCACGAGTGTAATACGAATTCGTCATATCTTAAAATTCACCCGAGCATCATAGTATCTTCTACGTCGAGCCAATAACACAGGTAAAGCACAGCTGTCATCGGGTTTTCATAAAAACAATCTCAAAATAGCATCACTCCTTGGGAGTGCCATATGGGCACAAACTCACGCGACATTGCTGTTGCAGTAGACCTAGTCGTTGATTAGGTAGTTGAGGAATTACATGAAAAAGTACTACGGCCTATCAAGCGTAATCAAGTGCTAGATTTACTTACAGCTATCACCTAATGCATAATGAGCGACGTAAGTCCACGTGGCTTACTTCCAATTTTGATGTCAGGTAACAACCAGCCGTGGCAGAGATCAGGTCTTCACAAGAAGGGGGACTACGGTATCGACATAGCATATGCCAATATGCAAGTGGAACAAGGCGGGAAGGGAATGGCGGTTACGATTGAGGTAGTATTCGACAATACCTACATATGGAGACATTTCGGTCGAGTCAGTTGGACTCAAGGTTTGGGTGGCTCCAGAACGGGTCAAGATTGAGAGTGGTACCTGGAACTCCATGGAGGTTCGGGAATGGACTGAGCCACGACAGAAGACGGAAGGGCAGATCAAGTTCTCGACCAATTTCTCCACGGCACCGACGGTGACAGTCGGTATGACTGGCGCAGCAGATGTCAGTGCCCCGGGGTACCAACTTCCGAATCAAGATGTATGCGGCAGGGATCGATTCTCGTGGATTTACAGTACACCGCAGATACTTGGGCGGACACGAAACTATACTCATGCGGAATATTGTGGTCAGCCCTACTGCAACAGACCGCATTCACGTCACCGCTTTAATCCATGGCGGTCATATATTATCAAGTTCGTATCTTGACAATGCAGTACAGGTATTTGACACGGTGCTCTGTCAAACATGTATCCAAGGAGGCAACAGCCACGCGAAGTTAGGAGACATCCGTTTGCTGGACGAGCCAGCGCAGAGTCGACTGGAAGAACTTGGTAGAGGTCCACCCATCTCACAGGATACGCTTTGTATATGGCCGCTTTTCATAGAGACAGCGAACAGCCATATGGAGAGTAATGCTCTTGAGTTCTACTCGAATGAAAAACACCAAACCTGGACATACGCTGAACTGACCACTTCCGTGGAAATTGCCGCTTTGCATTTCTGGAATACGGGCAGGGGACACGGTAGGAATATATATGGATAAGTCTCCAGAATGCATATGCATCATGTTGGCGTTGTTCCGGCTTGGAGCGGTCTGCGTCCCCTTCAGATACGACTCACCCGCGGACTACATCGAAAGGCATATACAGATAGCAAAACCAAGGCTATTGGTGGTTTCAAAAAACGAGAAAATCGATACAATACGCCACGATCGTCGAGTTTATGCCGAAGACTTGATGCGGGCAGAAGCTGCTCTAGAGTCACGTCTTCCGAGCATAGAGTATCTACCAGACAATCCTGCTATGGTCCTTTTCACAAGCGACACAACAGGAGTACCCAAGGGCGTGTTGATGCCAGCGCGCCAGGTCGCAGGGTATGCCGTCACAATGGCTGAGGCATACAAGTATGAGCAGAACAGTCGGATATTTTCCTTCGCCAACTACGCCTTTGATGTTTTCATCAGTGACATTTTCGGTGGATTGCTTGCGGGGAGCACAATCTGTATTGCTCCCCAGCACCTCGTCATTGCCAATCTATCCGGGCTTTTAAATGATTCTCGATCAACTCATCTAAACGTCACACCGTCAGTTGCTGCGATGCTTCTACCGGATGACCTCCCATTCTTAGAGTCTTTGGTACTAACAGGGGAGCCAGCAACATCAGCACTGTTGAAGACATGGGCATCACGTATCTACGTAGTCAACTCTTACGGTAAGAGTCGAGCGACATGCCTTTTGCTCAGAACATTGTCAGCTAAATTCATCATAGGACCTACGGAAGCAGCAGTAGTCACATGGGGAGAGGTTTCGCCTCTTTCCGATATCCGGTGCGTGGGACGTGCTGTTCGTGGCATGGAAGTTCTGGTTCTCAACGAGTCACTGGGAAGGGCCCCGCCTGGTGTCCAAGGCACTATTTATGTCGGTGGCTCGCAGCTTTCTCTTGGATATTTGGACAGTCCTGAGTCAGCGTCGAAGTCTTTTAACCATGTATAATACAGGTATGGTGCTACTTGCTGCTCTACTAACTAGGTATCTAGGTATTCTTGGGTTTTCACATGCTGAAAGACGCAATCTACGCTTGATGACACGGTACCGGATGGAGGTTTTTCCCTGTTGGGCTGTCTTTTTAAGAGCTCGGAGACGGGAAGAAGTTGATGAGTTGCCCATCTCTGCCCTCTCGAATGGCTACTCCGCTCTCATTGATAACCTCATAGTTGAGGAGATCATGGGTTACCATTACGAAGTCTTTTCCCTGGAAAATATCGCATCAAACAGCCAGGTCATACGCGAGGCGCTGGCGAAACTGGAAAAGGCGTGCGGGGAGATTGAGTCATGATGAGATTACCTGGTCAACCAACCAGGTACTACTACCTACCTACATTGTAGTACCTACTTAAGGTAGGTACTACTATGTACCTTACCCTACTCCTTTAATACCTACTACAGTACCGGATTTTAGCTAGCAGAGACGCCTGTGCTGCTGTTGGCGATTTTACTTTTCTCGTGGCTACAAATAGGTACCTGCCTACCTACCTCATAGGTAGGCCATCATATAGGTGCTTGCCTAGTAGTTGATGCGAATGGAGGTATGTGACCACCTTAAAGTGCGCTGGCTTTTGCCTACATACAATAGTGGAATAAGCTACCCAAATAGTTAGGTAGGTAGTTAGGTAGTCATACGATGCATACGTGTTAAGTAGATGCTCATAATCATTGTAGGATCCTGTGAAGCAGGCTGCCGGTAATCCAGGAGGCCGTTATGCGTGTATTTCCTCACATCAAGAGATCAACATGAGACACCTCACTATGTACGGTCCACCAACTCCATTGCGGAGGCGGTGGATGATCTTCTCCAAGGGTCGTGTGTAGGTATGCACGTAATGCTTTAGTTGTCTGCCTGGAGGTGACGCCACTTCGGTGCTATTTCCCCTTCCCCGACAAGTTCTATCACAGGTACGTGTATCACGAGACAATGACCGCAGACAGGGATACCTATAATTCAGTAAACTTGGTCGTATAAACCACGGCCTTATCTCCAGTATGTCATCATACACGGCCGGTATCCACGACCTTAGCAGCAGGCTCCACGATTTGCAGCGCTTGACTGCTCTGCGCCCCACACCCCGGGATTTTCTAGAGTGGCAATGGTTGAGAACCAAGTAGACAATCCTCATCCCGTGACGAAAATTTGCTACGTTGATTTGGCAGCCGGAGGGATCTATGTGCCAAGAGTTGTTGGGGGCTGCGCTTCACAGGCCTGGACAGGGGACAAAAGTGCAATTTTCTCAAGCTGCGGTAAACGAATGGTGCATGTAATGCAACATAATCGTATGGTACTATCGTGCAAGCTGGCTTGTTTTGACGCGTAGTGATTTGGCATGGTATCACGACTTCAGAAATGCAACTCTTCGTCATATATTGACGGTGAAGCCGGAGCCGTAGCAACTCTAGCCCGAAAACCGGGCAGCGGATAACGGGCATTTGTGGAGATTGGAGATGGGTATGCACGGAATGGGTAAAGTGTCTAAGCCGCCACAAAAAGTTTGGAGGCAGGGAATTGAAGTACTACTTGTAGGTTGGAGTAGGTAATGTATTTGCATAGCCACTTTCAGCTACGATAGCCACATAGGTATGTACATGTATGTAGGTAAGTAGCTTACCCAGCTAGCTGCTCAGCCTCACCAATTCTTCAACCCAAGTGGATGTTTCGAACTTGCTAAGGCCCCCTCCCCCCCTGAACTTGTAGAGATGATTCCAAGGTTCTAACCTTTTCGTAACGGGCCGGGAGTGTGGAACATTGTCAAAATCATCGAATCTGCCTAGTGTAGGGCTGAATCTTTCCAATTCGCAATTCGTAGTTCCGCTATTCCGCAATTCTGCAATTTTCGACCATCTGCCCAGGAGAAGCCTAACCCGGGTAGGAATATTGGATCTTTTCTTACCTTACCTTAAGGGACCTATCGTCATCATCGGATGATAGAGAAAACCCGCTATTGCACTTTTCTACTACGGCCGGTTGCCTCTCGGATACCTCAGTGGAACGAACTTCACGCGTCTCTGATCTTTGGGGGCCACGAATCCCTCGATCTTACTGCTTTTCGGGATGATGTATGTACTGTATTGTCGCAGATGGGCGCGAGTCGCGTTGCTTTTGGGCCGTCGCACGCATGCCGTCAGCACCTTCGCAATCAATCGAAGCAAGGTACTATGTAATACTTGTGTATTGTGTATTGATAGGAAAACTGCTGATGATTAAAATTTAAAATGCTGACGCAGCGCGTCTTCATTGAGTGACACCAGTGACATGGCACGTCAGCAACGCTCGCTCTTCTATCCCACCTCATTTCGTTTGAGAGACGAAATCCGAGTAGCCGATAACACTACTAAGAAAAAAGAATTGCAGTAATTCATGAACCAGTGGGTATTATGTGGTGGATAAACGTAGCAAGTGGGACATCGTATCACTTTCCTCCCCTTTTTTCGGTGAGATGGTGAGATGCACTCATAACAACCTGTTTGGATGTCTTTCGTGTGCATACAATGTAATGTATGCATCGGAAACTTCTTGTAAAAGTGTAAAGCGAGCCCAAGGTGTGTGTGGTAAAATATCGCAAATGTCCGGGAGCGAGGATTGGGCACCGACGAGACGCGGAAATGAAAATCCTTCGTTATGCGACGGAGGTCAAGCGAGCTGAGCTAAACGTGAGTCTTCAGCTGGGTTCGTCCCGTCCCCCCCCTTCAATTCCCACTTTCAATTCAACTAGCTTGAGATCACCATCAACTGCTACTACTATGTAACAATTCACTTGACCTTTTGACTCAATACCTTAGGCAGCATTCCTTTTAGCTACCTGGAATATGCTACTAGTCAATATGAACTACGTATTTCTAATACCGGACATGGTAAGTGTATGCAGCCCTAAAGTTGATAGAGGCATGCACGTGATGGAACGTCTTGCGTCTTGCCTAACCTAGATCTGCCATTAGTGGAATAGTGACGGTTTTTACACTTCTGAAGCTTCTACTACTTCGTACAGGCAGGCTACAGTATTACAAACCTCGAACAGACGGCCAGTTGTCATGTTTCCGTAGCGGCGCTACTTATTCCTTACACAAGAGCACGTGTTGTGCTTGTATGAGATAGCATTGTTCTAGATTTCAACCAGCCGACGGAAGCTTCCTCTAAACTCGCTCGTCATTGCACAATTGCTGGTTGAGGCTGTACTATTAGGTAGTATCCACCGCGCATTCTGACCATGATGGAAAAAAAGCTACGCTACTATGTAGGTGCTGGGTCCTTGCATCAGCTTGCGGAAAGGCTATGCCCCTCCACACAATGATACCAAATCACGTTGAGCGCGATGAGTCGCCGCAGCCCACTTGGTCGACGAGATGCATCATCGGCGGTGCAAACCTCTGCAAGTCATAGCTGTTCGCATTGCTAGGTGAGGACGGGTACTGCCTTAGGTACGGATTACCGTAGCCACTCAATTACCGCAGACTGCATTACATGGAATGGAACAGCAGAGATTGGTCGACGAACCTCTCTCACTTTGCACATCATTACATCTTGAATATTCAATATTCCAATGTTTCTTTCCGGCAGCAATACTTCTACGTATAGTACCTCCTTGCGTCGTTTCTTTTAGAGCCACTCCCGCGATTGTCTCACTTCGCGCCAGGTTTCCTTAAGTCGTCATTCTATTTGCTTAACCTGTCTGTCGGTAGCAGCATGGCTTTAGATCTGGTCTCTCTGAACTCATGAGAGCAAAAGCGTCAAAGGCCGCGCTTCTGAGGGCCCCCTCGGGCTGCCTCTGCGCGCTTGTTCCCGTCTCGAATCCATCGTCGGTAGCTCGAGTGAGTGGCTGAGATGGTCAACCAAGCTGGGTTCCCTCGTAGGATGGAGGAATCCACGCGATGGCCTTGTTCATGGATGAATGAATGGTACAGGGGGTGGGCGGTGGCAGCCTGAGAGCTACACCCCAGCTTTCTTACAAGTGTCTACCCACACACCCTCCCGGTGTCCACTGCCCACCCATACAAGGTAGTAACGCATTTCACCTTGGACCCTAGTACGGTCACCCGTCTCCTTAGCCAAACTCCGCCTCCTCGCTGGGGATGCTATTGGCCCTCCCTGGAAACGCACCATTCCTCTCTGGTGTTCAACCGATACGGAAGAATGATTCATCGGCCTGGTACGCAGGCACGCAGGCACCCAGCATACCCATGGACGAGCATGGGTAAAGGGAGGGACTGTTTGGACCCCTGTCTGAATTATTATTACCTACACCACAGTGAGAGGGAAAAAAAATACATACAAAAAGTCCTGACAGATCACCTTTCGATACTCCGTACTTAAGGCACCGACCCTAACATACCTCTCTTCCCCAATCTCCTTCCGTTCTATCTCTACATACCTAAGCACTGCGACCATCTTGTCGGATTATCCACCTTGGATCCCCGTCTCTAATTCAAGACACTTAAATACCTAGGCATCAGTCGCCTCAGGAAGCATACAAATCCCTCGACCTCCCACCGGACTACTACTCAGATGTCCTCATGTCTCTAGGGCTAGAAGCTGAACTATCAACATACACTTCCGTCTCTGACACTGCTGACTGACCGCGTCACTGTGGCATCGTCTTATCCAAGGATCATAATCAACAACTCCATCTACAACCGCAGACACTCACACGAATTGTCCTCGACTGAAATACTTTCGGCTCAGGCTGCTACCTCGACCGGGTCGCACCTCACCAGCTATCCCCGAAGGAACCGCCCGAGACCTCAAGTTATCCAACCCAACCCACCGCGCGCCAGCCGCACTGATACGTTACAACCCGACAAGATGTGCAACAAGAACATCTTCACCTACGTTTACCCTGACGGGCACAGCGTAGAGCAGACCAAGCACGACCTGTGCAGCGATTCGCGCCACGGCCAACCTTGCAAGCTTACCAAGACCTTTCAACACCCGATCGATTACCTCAGGCCCGGCCAATTGAGCCCGTCGGCCTTCGCCTTTGGCCAATTCCCGCCTACGCCGCCGCTATCTTCTCACTCTGCATCTGCGTCAGACTCGGAGCATTCTTCCAGAGAGCGATCGGGCGTCTATGTGAACGGCGAGAGGGTCATTGACCTCAACAAGCGTTCGCCGCGTCGCGACAAGGGCGATCGCGCTGTCTTCGTCGAGAGTCCCTCGCTTTCGCGCACGCCACCGCGCAAGTACCATGTGTCGCGCAGCCTACCCTCTAGCCCCAACGAAGAGCCAATCTACGTTCGCGAATCTCGACGCCGCGACAGAACTCCAGAGAGACACGAGCGCTCCAGCTCCTCGCACCACCGCCCCACTATCGAGGTGAAGGTTGTCAATGAGCAACGACACCGTCGACACGGCTCGAGCAAGTCCAGCTCCCAGGACGGCGACGAGAAAGAACACCGCCGGCGCCGCAGAAACAGCCACGTCCGGTTCGAGGATGACGAGAAGACAAAGAAGATACAATCCGAGATCGAACGCCAGAACGAGGACATCGCCAACAGACCTGCCGTCCCTTCCTCCTCAGCGTCATTGAGCTCGCGATACCGTCGGGGCTCAGTAGTTGTTGGCCGAACCGACACGTCACTGGTGGCCGCCATGGACCATCTTACCCTAGAGCATGACAAGCGACGACGCGAACAGCGCGCCGCCGAGCAGCGCGCGCGCGAGGAGGAAGAGGCTCAGAGACAACGATTAATGGAGCGCATGGCGCCCAAGCGACGCGCCACCGTCAGCAACGGGCAGGGACGCGCGCGACAAAAGGTGCTCTACGACGATGGAAGATACTACTGGGAATAAACGCCGAACACCGAACATAACCACAAAAAAAAAGGGAGAGCGTATTGTCAAAATCTTGCATGTAAAAAAAGATGGATTACCACGGCGTTGGGCGAATGATACCTTGGCACTGGGATTATTTCGTGGATTGACTTTTCCCTATTTAGACGGTATAGCTATGGATACCTGGTAGATAGCATTGTTTCTGTATCATGATCGGATTGATTAGCCTGGCTTGGGCTGTATTTGGAGGTACTATAACTTATACACATATCTGGCACACCGCCTGGGTTTGAGGGATTTTACGGGAGCTGTGAAGGGAATTTTGCAATTGAAGGAACAAAATCCAAAATTTTCGTTGTCTCATGCTATTCCTCGTCAACATTTGGTTGTCCATGGTAACAATCTATTGTGTAAGGCAGGTAGATAGGTATGTAGTTCTCCATAGGTTGTACGCAGATGGACCTGATGCAGATATCCGACACAGACAGCTCTAGCTGCTTGGCCTGTTCTGTACCTTCAAATCAGAGACATCCAATGAGATACTTGGTATGTGTTTTCTGTTGCTTCACCTAGTCGACGGGGGAGCTGATTTGTTATTGCCGTGCGACAAACAAATCGATGGCATTTGCCAATGATGGAGTGTCTGGGCAACCGGACTGCATGGAGGGGTAATGCCAAATGGAACATGGGAACGTCGGAGGAGAGAAGAGAAGACCCCGCCGGATCGCGGGGCATTTCCCCCTATTCCCCTATCTCCTCTGTATTCAACCCAACTCCAATTATAATTATATTACTCACAAGCTCACAACCCCATTGCTGCCTGATTGGCCCCTCCAAGCTCTCCCGTTTTGACCCTTTGGGTACCGATCTATCACTCATCACATTCTTCCAACATCATAAAACATTATTAGATCTTCACCTATGACCTGGTTCGGAAAGGTGGTTTCACTTTTCAGAAAAATTTTCAACTTTCCTTCCCCGTCCGAAGTCCTGTTCAATTTGAGCTCCCCCGTCAATCATAAAGGCAATACGCGTTCTTATCCTCTATTGGGTCGTCTGCTGGTTGCCGACATTGTACTAGATTAGGCAGATCTACAACTCTTGTAGGCAGAATCCCATTCCTTATCGTACGAGACTGGAGACTAGTGCTTTTAGTCGCATCTCATTTATTACTCATGCGCGTAGAGGGCGTAGAGGGCGTGCAGTTTGACAAAGTCCTACAATCCCGTCTTCTACCACTCAGGCAGCATACTTGGTGGATAAGGTACCTTACCTTATCTTACATACCTTACCTGGCGGTCCTTACAAACAGACAACTTATTACTTAGGTACCTTACCTATTGGCTGGGGACTGCATGGTCAAGTGGCCGCACGAAGACGATTGGAGGTACATACATAGGTGTGCAGCCTAGGAAGGCAGTCAGAACACATGATGCCGTCGTAAGGGTATCCCCGCGTCGCATCCCGCTCGTCGATCTTGTGGTGGATGCCTTTCTCTGTATTAGGATATAGGACTTTTATTCTCCGTGCAAACCAGCTTCATCGTTCCTAACGATCAGGCAGCACAAGGTGGCAAAAAGAGAAATGGTATGATATTCCAGTGGAATGATACCTATTGGCCTTAGACAGGAGATCCCTCGCATAGCTACGTTATGTTCCAGGCAAACATTCATTCACATCTATCACAAAAGCAGCAGCTCTGTCATTTTCATTGCCGCCTGCCGGAGTCCGGTTAGTCGGCGGCATGCTACATACACTCATAGTCTTGGCAGAGTGATGAGACTGATAAGGATGATGGCACGGGTTGTCGGTTTCCATGATACGGGCGGGCACTTTCGCCATCCATCTATCTGCGTAGGGAGATTCTGTCTATCGGTCTCTCATGCAACCAGACAACATAGGTAGCACTACACCCAACCCACGCAGGAAAACAGGTGAGTCTTGATAGTCCCGTGGCTTGGTATTTCCACACACTTAGATGCACCAGTTGTGGGGGAGGGTGGCGCATGTCCGGTGTAGACTGTAGCTATCGACAGTCTCGGCTCGGGTTCCGGGCTGTGACGCATAGCTATATGCATCACACCTAGGATATACAACCTTGCTGTCCTTGCCCAGACATGTATACCGACACACACATACATGCATACAGACAGACAGAGGCCGCGGGAGATCTGGACCACGCGATCAGAAGAGCACCCGGCGCCAATGCGGGGATGTGGGGACGCCAGACAATGACTCTCTCCGAGGGTGTGCTTGCGTTTGGTTCCTCTGAGACAATGCGTCCCATCGAGTCACGCCGTGCATCAACGTACATGCGTTGCATAGTTACTCCGAAGATCTGTCAATCTGTCAATCTGTCGTTCCACTGCCTGTCATTGGCGTCCCGGCTGCGTGGTGGAATGGAATAGAAACCTGGTGAAGGGACGAGTCTGTAGTCCTACACCATGATGCATTTGCAGTCATGCTAGGAGAGTGATAGCTGATAGATCAACGGCGATGTCGTTCGACTACCTGCCTACTATACGTACATCTTTTGTACCCAAGTACCACCGTGTCCTCGTAGGAATAGTGCTCCTGATGATGAGACTGTTGAGTGAGGTTGATTTGATTGTTGGTCTCCTCGTATTGGCCCTGCAGCCGCTATTCAGGTACAGAAGTTCACACTTCGTTAAGGAGGGATTCGGGCAAAACCCCAGTGTCCGTGGGAACAAGTATGCACTATGCACTGGGTAGGTCGAGAAGGCGGCCACTTGAAAAATTTGCGATTGATAGACGCAATCGTTGTACTTCGTACTTCGTACATAGTATGTATACCTATATCCAAAACCGACTTTCACTCGTACATATGCAGACCGTGCACCATGGAGGATGCAACATGTCTAGCCTCTCTCGGGCTATCCGTAGACCTGGCATTCGGATATAAACTTGCCACGGTCAGACACCACCGAAGCGAACCCCAACCAAACTCACGGTCACTCACGGTCGATGTAATAAGATGGCAGATATTGTAGGTTGGTCGTTGAGTGTTGCATCAGGCTTATGTTGCTCCTTCAATAATAAGCCTTAGCCACAGGCACTACGACGCTGCCTCGACTACCACACGGTAGAGAGTACTAAAGACATCTTCAAATGGCCGACGAATTGTGTGAAGAAGCATGGGTTAAGTAATAGCTTCATCTAATAACCAATCATCAACCTGGCCTTTTGCTCAGTCCCCCCCCTCGCCGCCAAGCGCCCGTGCCCCCTCGTCATTGGTAAAATGAGCTTCAGCCGCAAAAGGGGGGGGAATGAGGACACATCGAGCTTCGTCTGTACCTGTAATACGTGATCTGGATGTCCATCTATGATCTGGCAATGGAGACTCGGTCAAAGCAGCTATTGTTGTTGTTAAAGTCGACTTTTAGCAAGACATTGACGACGGCGGGAGCTGCCGACGAGCAAATCGCGTTAGTCTGCTGCTTTACCTAGGTAATGCAGTATGCTAGACGGCCTGGCACAGTGACGGAGAGCGCGTAGTCATTACCGTGACACAAATTGGGCAAACACCATGGCTTCGACGGGTCTGGAAGACCCTCAAAAGGCCTGTGCCGTCTGCGAGAAGGTGCTTTGGTTTGAGCTTCAGCCGGAAGACGTGTTGGCAAGACCTCACCACGCCACCCGTCGCGCATTAGAGGCGTCTGCGAAAACATGCCGGCTCTGCGAGATGGTGTTGCGTGCCGCAGTAGCAAACTATCAGGACTCGAAAGGAAGGAGAAATGGCAAGGGCTACTGGAGACAGTTCAACGCCATCAAATATCACGATGGCTCGGGCGTGCGCGACGTAACCTATATCAAAGGGTTGGGGTCATGCATGCCGGCATCTTCTACGGATTACAATAAGGGTCTCGGACGAGCCGTCTTGGGACCGACCGGTAACATTACCGCGGACGGCGTGCATCTCGACGACGAAGACGAAATCCCGAACCTCGAGGCACTAACTGTCACCGAGGACGAGACGGCGGATCTGCCAGTCTGGCTCTACGGTAATTGGTGGGCCGAAGACGAGCCGAAAGTCCCGGGCGACACCGCTCATCTGAGACTCATGGGGGTCGGCGCCCGGTTTGGGAAGACGCAAAGCCACTTTGACGCCTTCAACTGCAAGCCGAATGAGGTGCAGCTGCGCGGAAGTTATCTGGGGATCTGCGCAGATGACGGTGAGTTGCATACCTGGTACCTATCTACCTACCTGCCTAGGTATCTACCAAGTACCTGGACATTGGATGGGACACATCATGTAAGATTTAGACACGGCTGACCCTTTGAAGATAGCTTGTTTACGGAGATACCAGGCCGCCTGCGTGAGATCAATTCGGATTCAGACATCGCATTTGATCGGCTTGAGAGATGGCTGAAAGACTGTGCGCTGAATCATATGCACTGCAAACCCGCGCAACTTAACCCCCTACTTCCTACGCGCGTTATAGATGTCACCTCATCAGACCGTGGCGTGGTCTTGCTCGAAACGGGCGACCAGAGAGGCAGATATGTCACTCTCAGCCACTGCTGGGGCACATCATCAAGACTGATGGCGACTAAGGAGTCAATGGTGGACCTGAAGCAGGGCATCGCCGTGTCATATCTACCGAAGACATTTCAGGACGCAATCAAGCTTACGCGACGTCTCGGCATCAAGTATCTATGGATCGACTGTCTGTGTATCATCCAAGACGACCCGGATGACTGGGAGCGAGAAGCCTCTGCGATGAGCCAAGTCTATCGCAACTCATACCTAACCATATCAGCAGCCGCATCCAAAGACAGCTACACCGGGTGTTTTCCGAAGCGCGAGAAGGACTCGTACATCTCCCCGGCCTCCATCTCGCTCGGATACAGCAACGCCCGAGAAGCAACGGGACCGAGGAGCCAGTCGCTCGTCTACGAGCACACTTCTCAGCTGGGGAGGAAGAACTCGATCTACCTGTTCGAGGAATGGCTGCCCGGCTCCAGCTTCCACTTTCCCCAGAAGACGGCTATGGGCTCGTTCGGCAAGCGATTCGACCCCGTCGCCGACGAACCGCTGAGCACCCGGGCCTGGACGCTGCAGGAAAGGCTCCTGTCCCGTCGTATCGTCCACTACGCGCGCGACCAGATGTATTTCGAGTGCGAGAGCTGCCTTAAGTCCGAGGACGGCTTCATCTTTAGCGACATCTACTTCGGGATGAAGCGCCTCCTGGAGACTCAACGCATACCTTACAGCCAGCACGGACTCGCCCACTCGGCCGGTATATCCTTCATAGCCGGCCAAGATGCTGGGGACAAGCACCCGGGCATCAGGTGGCAGGGCGGATGGCTCTCCCTGGTCGAGAACTACACCATGCGCAACCTGACTAATTCGCAGGACAAGCTCACCGCGTTGGCCGGTGTGGCCCGGGCCCTGGCGGAGGAGACGAGCGACGGCTACTTCGCGGGCTTGTGGGGGAGGCACTTCATGGAGGATCTGTTCTGGAGGACGTATCCACAGGAAGAGATTGAAGACCGGCGTGATGCGAGGAGCACACCAGTCAAAGGCAAAGTTCTGGGCATCGTTCGCAGACCAGCCGAGTACCGAGCGCCCAGTTGGTCGTGGGCATCGCTCGACGGCCCTATCAAACACATCCCGCTATCCTACAGCAATTTAGTGTCTGCCATTGTCGAGTGCTCAACCACGCCAGCTGGGAAGGATCCGTACGGCAGGGTGTCGAGCGGGAAATTAGGCATTCAGGTAAGATATGCCCCTGAAAGTACTAGGTGGATAGAGGCGTATAACTAACATCTTAACAGGGTCCGATATATGAGGTAAGGCCTCACATTCCGAAGAAGCGGTGGGATCGACACGGCATCCCAGTGGAAATCGACCTGGAAGACGAGCGTGGTATATCGACCGGCGCGCTGCATCTCGACATCCAAGACGAAGACCTCTCGTACCCGTGCTACGCGCTGTTCCTCGACCCGTCAAAGGCGCTAATACTGCGAACCAAGGAGCTCGAGCCGAAACACGACCAAAACGGCACAGACGGCGGTGAGATTTTAGTCTCGAAGCCCATCCTGACGGCGTCCGACGTCAACCGCAACGTCGCTCGGAATCCGACGACCAAGGGCTTCACGTTCAAGGCCATCTTCGACGTCGTCCGCATCGGCGTCGGAGTTTTCGTCAAAAGCGCGAGGGAGGAGGACGCAGACGACGACGCGGCGGAAGGGGACAGGGCGCCGAAGCGGTGGGACGAGGAAAGGGATGGCAAGCTGACGCTAGATAAGATCCTACACGTTTCAGGGGACGAGTCTTGGGGGCCGATTACGAAGGATGATCCTAAAGTCTGGGTCACGATGGTTTAGCGCCGCATTGATTACCCTCGGAGAATTCGGACATTCAATAGTTCCACTGGCGCTTCGTGTCTTTGGATCGAAGTCCGGCATTTTGGCGGTTTCTTTTTCCAGGCATTGAATGCATGGGTACTTTTCTTGCCCTGCATACCGGTGTTCGGAAGTCAATACCACTTGCATCTTTCGCGATGAATTTGAGGCTGAGGCTTTACTTAGGTGGGTCATAGCCTGAACGGAATGAAATAGACTTGGTACCCGCCGAATTACTCATACTGTGGATGTTTGGACAGGGAGATCCATACCTCCGCACTTGAGCCGTTCGCGCCAGCCTTCAAGGTGAGGGTGTTCCCATCAATTTTTGTACATTAAGCTTGTAAAGTTATCTAGGGATAATGAAAAATAACCACCTCGCCTTCGCCGTCGTACAGCCCGGCATCGATAGTCCCCCAGCCCGTGCCGTGTCAACCCAGAACAGGATGGACGCTTTCCTGACCATACCGCCGATGAGCTACGAACTCGGGTAGGACTGAAGACACGCATTGAAGACGGGACGTGCGAGGTTTGATACAACATCCGTAACTTGTCGGATAGCAATTGGCGCCTTCTCTAGGCCTAGGTGCCCGGGATTCTTGTTACCGGGCTCTGTCTGCACCAAGTCATCTTGTCATTTGCGCCAGCTCTTTCATCGGCTCTTGGGACAGCTTGAGAAGCCATGATGATCGTCCTGCTCTACACCTTGTCATTTGCGCCAGCTCTTTCATCGGCTCTTGGGACAGCTTGAGAAGCCATGATGATCGTCCTGCTCTACACCTTCTCGCAGACCAAGTAAATCGTGGAGCGCTTGGATACATTATCGGAATACCTCCTCAAGCCGACTGAGAGGTTGTTGGCACGCGTAGCCTCGGGAGGAGCACTGCGCCGCCTGTGTGCGAAGCATGCTACGATAGCTGGTATCCATGGGTTTCGAAAGGAACAAGCATAAATGCTCTTGAGGCTGCGACACGAAGAGCTCATTTCTTGCGTTGGAGCTTCCTTCGAGTTTCCCTAGGTTCACCCTGTATGACAGTGTCTACTGCTCCCAAGGCCCAATACGATGACCCCTGGTTTCTAGCAGCTTCAAATGTCGAAGATGTCCAGGCGACGTTGTCTACCGGGCCATCCATCGATGATGCGATCATTCCAAAACAACTTTCAGCATAGTATTCAATTTTCTTACAGTCTATGGCTGACTACCTACCTAGGTATGTCACAGGAGCAGGTAGCAGTTTAACATCAGCATACGCGAATACCTGGACTTTCCCAACTGATTACAGAAAAGCATTCAAGTTATGTCCAAACTTTTCATTCCTCCGAGATCCTCCACACAAGCTTCTCTCCGCTCACACCCTTGCGAAGCAGATCCAACGCCTTGGTAGCTCTTTCAAGGAGACTGCTTCCTTCAATCACGCGGAAGGGATTTGGCGTTACTTGGCCTGCTGCTAGCATCTGAGGCATGATCTCCGACTGCAGTTTTTGCCTGAATAGTTCGTTCTATAAAAGTTCAGCAATTAATCGGTCCACTTCGAACAGACGGAACTCCGTGGAGAAGCGACCTACCTTCCAATAGAAGAACGTCCTCACTCCGCGCACGTCAACGCCTTCAGCCCACTCGGCGCTTGTGCTTGCATCCATCGAGTACTCGGGTACCTCTTCCTCCGAGGCGTGCTTTAGGATGACGGGCAACATAACTGCTACAGTTGTCCCGCTTCGAGCTATCTTGGAAACCGGTTCGACGGAGCCAGCTTGCGAGCCGATGCAATCGACAATCATTGGGAAAGCTGGCCCTTCGCCCTGCTGTTGGGTCTTCAGCAGGTCGTCAACTACAGTTGGACTTCTGTAGTCGAAGCATTCCTTGGCGCCTAACTTTTTCAAGAACTCATGGTGGCGAGGCGATGCCGTTGCGATCAGATTATGGTATCCGTAGAACTTGAGAACTTGTATGGTGAGTTGCCCGACTGAAGACGCAGCACCCCAGAGGAGGATTCGCTCGTTGGCCCTCGGCGGTACGTAACCTTCGGGCTTAGGCCACGGAGTGGGCAGTCCCAAGTCGGTTGACATGGTATTGAATGCAGTGACAAAGTTCTCAGGTACCGTGATTGCCTGCTCCATCGAGAAACTGTCGGGGACCTGTGTAGCGTTTAGACGTCAATTGATGACCACTAACAAGGCGACCCGTGGAAAGGGATATCGCGTACCTTGCCAAAGACCCATTCAGGAGCTGTCGCATACTCTTGATGGGCCTTCCACTTGGGCTGCTGGTGTGCGAAGCCAAATACTCTATCGCCAACTCGAAAGTGCTTCACGTCAGGCCCGATCTCGACTACAACGCCGGCCGAAGACGCACCGGTCCTCATGGGAGTTTCTATCAGTAGCCCGCCATCAGCCTGGTGAAGGTCAAGCGGCGTGGATGCCGTCCATTTGACATGTACCGTGATCTCATCGCCTGTTGGGGGGATCCTGGGATACTGGTGAACTTCATAGGGAGCTCGAGGAGCAACTATAACAAGAGCGTCGTGAGTCGGTGTCGCCATGGTGAAAAAAGTATGGAGTTCGGTACTAACTGATTCCTACCTTGTCACCTATTCAATTACATTTACTTTGAGGGGATCCCAGCATCGCATTTATATTGTCGAAATGTATGTGTTCGACGACATTGATGCTGACAAACGATCCCACTTCTAAGCCAAAGTGGGAGCGATTTATAAGCTACGCACGCTATGCACGGCATAGTCGGCGTGAGGAATGAGCTAGAAAGCCCATAGTGTAATCCTGTAACTAGTAAGAGTTGCTGCATGAGGTTGAAATAAATAATTCCTATGTTATTTCCGAGTTTTCTGGATAACAAGCAGCTATGCTGCGTAGTACCCAAGCCTTAAGTCACAAACAGGTAATTTGGTAGTCTGGTACATATGCCATGTCTTCCATCCCTCGGCAAACCCAGTAGCCCAGATCCCCATCCAGAGATGTCCAGAACCGAGTATTCAGGTCCTCGTTCGCCTCCATTCTCACATTTCCCGCACCATGTAGCCTCACATACTCCAGCATCAGCTTCTCCCATGCCCCTCTCTGAACCGCAATGTTGATATCTCGTCCTGGTCCCAATGCGCGCACCAAGTCTTCTACAGGTCCTAAAATGACGAGCTTCATCCTTGATAAACACTCCTCAAGCTCTCTGGGTTGAAGTGGCGTGGAACCAAACGTATCGAGCGGTGCTATCGGGCGCTGCAGCGATATGTAGAGGTGCTGGAGACTTGGGAATGTCTCTGGTATCATCCGGCACAGCGAGGGCAACGGTAAGCTCTTGCAGGCGTCTGGTTTAGTCCACAAGGGCTCAGGGGGTTCTCGACTATGTATGAGCTGAAATGGCACGTCGAAGTCCCAGATCAGCTCTAGAGCCGTGATATTGCGTATACGCTGAGGTAGCAGCAGACTCGACAGATTCTCCAGTACGACTGGACCAGACAAATGGAAGGTATTGGTCGTGAAGATGACTTCTATGCCCTCGACGTATCTGTTTGGTAATATGCGTTAGCATATGCAATGGGAGAATGGTAGAATGACTCACGCTTGCCGGCAAGCCCGAAGCCAGCCCATCACACCGATGCGGTACTTTGCATACGTCACCTTCTGCCAGTCGGGGCGGTCTCGAGGTATCGGCGTGCATCGATCATAGAATGGTGTGTCCCTTCTTACGCCCTTTTGTCCCGTCCACCAGGGGCGCCGGTCGCACACGCAAGACTGCCACTGCCAGTCCCGGGGCTCATCGACGTCAACCCGCTTGGCTCTAAAGACACGGTGCGCAGTCGCCGTCTTTGCTAACGGTATGGGGCGATTGGAAGGCCCCGTGCTAAGCCCCAAGTCCATGTGTAATATCATATTCCCAAATGCCTCGATGAGAATCTGCCTACGGATCTTAGGAGGGAGACGCGAGAAGTCGCCGTAGTTATCGATAGGGGCAAGTTGGTCGCGCGACGGCGACGTCGTCAGGATGCCTGGGCGTTCAGCTGGGAGGCGAGGCAATGTCGAGAGCGAAGATCCCTCCAGCGTCTGCGACGTCTGATTGCTTGGGCGCAGTTTCTCCCGGATCCAGGCCTTTAGGTTCCCCATTGCTTTCGCGAAAAGCGATTTGCCCTAAGAGTCATAACGTCGTAGTCAGGTCCGTTTGGACACGAGGACTCGGCAGCTATCTGAGCGATGCATTCTAGGATCGATAAGATTGGAGTCTGGCGCCTTGCTCCCATATTGCGGCTTACTAATCGAAGGAAGGTGACGTTGCGACGCTGCGTGACCGTGACACTCGCGTCGATCAGCACAGTAGGAAGAATGCATGCTTTCATGGATAAGATGACACAAGAGACACAATACTGCCTAAACTCATCACGCTGCAACGACCATGGATAGGTACGAGTAGGTAAGCTGTTTACTTTGCCTACGATGCATGGAGCAGGAATATACTAGTCAAACTCGACGATTACTTTTTTGGCAGAAGACCCTTTCTTAAGGATATCCAATCCGTCCTGGATACCTTCGAGGCTCTTTGCTGACGATACCTCTGGCGGTGGAGCGATCTTATACAGGCCAGCGGCCAATGCTTTTGGTGGAAATCCCCAAAGGTAATGAGGTGAATCTCTTTGATTATGTCGACATCACCGACGCCAAAGACCATCTTAAGCTTCAACACCTTGTGGTACGTCTTCCGGTCTGACCGGGTTGGAAGAAGCCATAACCAGTTTCTGCTTGGATTGGTGCGAGATTCAGCAAGCATCTGCTACCTACGCTTCCCGTAGCCATGAAAATGCCGGCACATGTACCCTTGTCGAGTTCGACGGCTTCGACCACACCGGCAACATCCACGCCCAAGATCAACGGGTAGGTGATAAACCGCAAAGACTGGTCTTGAAGTATGGCGTCGCAAGGATTCAATGTGGCGAGACCCAGTGCGATATCTAATGGCATTGTGGCGGACTTCTTACCATGAAACAGTCGTTCCCGATTCGGAAGGTGAGATGCTCCAAGGAAGGCCAGGCCTTGAGAAGTACGATATACCAGCGAAACGTTGCATGGGTTTCCGCCGGAGCCTTGAGTCTTGATCACTTGTTGATCTCTGAAGAAATGCGACGAGGACCGTCAATAATGAGCCTCAATGCTTGAAGACCAGGCACCTAGCTCAAGCTTGTGTGGTATGTCACTACTGTTCATAATCAAAGACAAGGTCGTTCACCTGCTTTGTGTGAAAACAAGCTATGAGTTTCACGAAGTTTCACGAACAAAGGGTTGTTCACAGCCTCTTTAAATGTGAGCCATCGCCGCCTGAAGCTGTCAGCTAGTGAGACCAAGCCTAGGTACGTCTATCCATCCACAGAATACAGGTAGCTACTTCACTTCTTCAGCATACATCTACAGTACATATCGCTGGCATATCGTCATTTCCATTAAGCAGTCACAATGGAACAAAACAAAGCCGAGCAGAGCCAAGGTGCCCTCACTATCGAGACCAACAATTTTCATCAAGTGCTAGAGCACTTCGATCAAGACGGTCATATCATCAACCTAGACACAAGATTCGACATACAGTGCCAGGTTTGCTTGACCAGAAATCTTTCCGTTCTGAACAGCAAGTTTGACAAGAGATCGAGAGACACACATGAGACTTACTGTGTTTTCCCCCGCTGCGGCCACGCTTTCGGCTACACGTGTATCTATAAGTGGATTACAAGATTTCTCCGTCCTCAATGCCCTGTGTGTCGTATGGATATTTTCTCCCCTCCAACGGACCGTGGTCTTCTGGATCTTTTCGGAGATGGAGGCATTGAGGAGCAGCACAAGGAGATCCTTTCTATTAGAGAAATCTTTAAGCAACGCATAATCCAGGAGCAAAAAGAGCTGGATACTCATTCGGAAGCAGAGACGGAGGAAGAGCCGGAGGCAAGAAGGGAGGCAGAAACGGAAGAAGAGATGGAGGCAAGGAGGGAGGCAAGGACGATACCAAGACCGGCGACACTGATGGAGGCATATACGGATATGCCGCCATCGACACAGACGGAGGTGGATTTTGATTCCGATGAGAATGTGCGTCATCGGTTACAGATTATCGGAAACCCGGGAATGGCGCCAGGATACGCTGTTTTTGAGTTGAATGTGGTGGGTGGTGAAAGTGCAGTTCTTAGGGGTGATAGAGCATTTATTAGGTATGGGTTTCGTCGGGAGCAGTAGACTCCATCGCGCCCAGAGGCGAAAGGCCCCCTATTCAGCAGCAGCTCATCGTAAAGACTGAGGTAGGTACGTAAGAGTAGTCATGTTAGAGTAGGACCGTCTACTAATAATATCGCTTCATGCATTGGATCGAATGCTATATCTTCCAGTAAGTCAAAACTGCCTTTCGTCTTCCCAACACCTACTTGCCACGGGTCCATACTTCCGCTTTGGGAGGAATACTGGACGAAGTGAGAAAGTGAGAGGGAAAGTAGATCGCAACGCGCATCGCAGCATCGACAGGAGGAAAGGACAACAGCAACAATAATAAGGCCGACTGACCGAGTGGTCATGGCTTCAACTACCCCAGTGAAATTGAAATGGTTACGTTGCATAAGCTACCAAGTCTTAGTGTTGCTGGCGTCATCCTAGGTGGCAGCTGTTATCGATCGTCGAGTACGAATACGCGAAAAATACGCGACAATTAGGAGCTGAATTGGGTACACCGCCGATTTCTGTTCTAATGTTACCTTGCAGATATATAAAACCATCTCCCAGCATTGCGAGGCATTTGAAAGATCGATACAGCTCACCACATGCAGGCCTTGGCATAGGCTGAAGCATTGAAGGATAACCTACCTGCCTACTTGGGTACTCGACATGGCCAAACTGATTTTTCTTGTTGCTGTTCTTTTGGGAGGAGCCTCGTGCTCGGTAATATCCAGGGACAATGAGACCGCCGACATACTCGAGAGACGGGCCACCAGTTTTTGGTACGCCAACATGGATCATACCGGTACAGCCCGTGGCTATGCCCCGGACCTGGGCACCGACTACACGTATCCGGTCTTTAAGGCCGTGAACGCCGGCGATGGTCCCGGGATTCAGACCGCTATCAATGATGCGGGCAACGGTAACAGCCGACATGGCCAATGGCTGGCATCCCAACCAAGGGTACCTATCTCGATTGCACTATCAGAGTAAGTGCTTCGCGGCTGAGACTTAGCTAGGTTGTCTACATACCGCCTGGAACGTACCAAGTCAGCCAGTCAATCCGAATGAACACCGACACCATTTTGATGGGCGATGCGTCAAATGTAGGTGCAAGCAAGTGTCTATGCCCTTAACTCTGCTCTTAGCTACTGACGTCGGCTAGCCACCCATCATCAAAGCCGCTGCTGGGTTTTCGGGAGACCAGATCCTTATCAATGGCAAGTTCCACCTTTCATGAGACATGAATTATCCGCCTAATCGTACACTGCAGCGCGGGATCCTGCGGTTGGAGAAAATGGAGAGCTCTCCTTCGCGGTCGGGCTGAAGAATCTGGTCCTCGATACCACCAGCATCCCAGGAGGTGAGATTCCCATCTTGTAGGGTGACGTGTGTACCGAAGATGAATTGGATTCTGACGAATAGCAGGTAATGCCTTCACTGCGCTCTTTTGGGGTGTCGCGCAGGCTGCCCAGCTCCAGAATGTCAAGATTGTGATGGCATCGTCTAGCAACGGAAACGGACACACAGGGATAGAATTACAAAGAGGTTCTACCCTTGGTCTGGCAGACGTTCGTGTCGAACGTGGGCAGGTAACTACCCCTCTGAAACTTGAACACGGTGAGGTTATTTGCTAAGGTCGTTCAAGAACGGTATCTGGCATAATGGCCATCAGCAAGCACTCTACAAGGGCATCTACTTTTACCAGAATACCGTCGGGATGCTGATTAATAATGGCGATACTATCAGCATCATCGGGGCGACATTCGAAACCGTTGGCACAGGTGTTCGACACTCTGGTGGTTCCCCTTGGATCGCCCTCATTGACGCAACCTCTATTAACTCCGGTATCACTTTTGTGACGTCGGGTGAGTAACCAAGATCGTGCACACTTGAGTTTGAACTCGGCCAGTTCATATGTAGCTCGAGACTGAATCTCTGAATGTGTGAGGTAAGGAACTGTACTGACTGTGTCCTGGCAGACTATCCGTCATTCCTAATCGAAAATCTGAGCAAGGATACCAGCTCAGTTATCGCTCAAGCACGAGGAACCACTGTCCTAGGAGCCCAGAGCCACGTAGATAACTTCTCTTATGGAAACACTATCGGTCGCAGTCCCGTGTACGGCGCCGTGACCTCGTCATTGAACCGACCTGCCGCGTTGGCGCCGAATGGCAAATACCCCGTAGTTGCTGCACCCAATTACGCCAGCAACCCCGTGTCTGACTTTATCAATGTAAAGGACCCTGCCCAGAACGGCGGGCACACCGTGCTGGGCGATCATACCGTGGACGAATCGGGGGTGCTCAACCAGGTATTGCAGTACGCAGCGAGCAACAACAAGATCGCTTACTTCCCCTTTGGCAAGTACAGGGTCGACGACACTCTGTTCATTCCCAAGGGTTCGCGTATTGTTGGCGAAGCCTGGGCAACCATCACTGGCAATGGCAATAAGTTCAAGGATTCCGGCAATCCAAAACCCGTCGTGTCCGTCGGCAACCCAGGGGATGTCGGCATTGCTCAGATTCAAGATATGCGATTTACCGTCTCCGACGTTCTTCCCGGCGCAATTATCGTGCAATTCAACATGGCGGGTTCATCCCCAGGTAATGTCGCGCTTTGGAACTCCTTGATTACCGTCGGTGGTACGCTCGGGGCATCTGCGCTCGCGGACGCCTGCGGATCCGCTAGTAACGAATGCAAGGCAGCCTTCCTCGGGATGCACTTTACTCCTAGCTCGTCCGTCTACGTCGAAAACGTCTGGAATTGGGTTGCCGACCACTTCACCGAGGGAAGCGGCGGTTGTAACATAGCCGCGAAGGGCGGCGCGCTCGTCGAGTCCACCAAGGGTACCTGGCTTCACGGGTTGGGCAGCGAGCATTGGTGGCTGTATCAGCTCAACCTGCGGAACGCGAAATATGTCATGGTCTCCATGCTGCAGTCGGAAACTAACTATGACCAAGGCGACAATACGAAACAGACCGCTCCGGCTCCCTGGGTGGCAAACACGGCAAACTGGGGAGACCCCGACTTTTCTTGGTGTTCGGGTGGAGATAATAGGTGTCGGATGGGTCTGGCAAACTACATACAAGGCGGCTCGGATATCTACACTTATGCGTCAGCGTCTTGGGCGTTTTTCAGCGGCCCGGGCTACCAGGGATGTTCGGGGGATTGTCAGAGTGAGTTTAAGAAGGTCGAATTTTCTCCTCCGGATGAGCAGCTAATCGCGGAGATAGATTATATGCATTGGATCGCCCAGACACCTTCCAACCTCAAAGCATACGGCTTATGCTCCAAGAGTACCTGGGCGGCCGTCCACTTAGCAGATGGTTCTAACATCGTCACCTCACCTGACTTTACTGGGTCGTGGGGAAGCCTGGTAGGCCGCTACACGCCGTAAGCTGAATGTGCTGGCAGCTCCAATTCCGGTCGCATTTGTAATGTCTAAAAACTCCAAATCCGTACATGTATACACACTCTTATCGTCTCTGGATGCTCTGTATATACGTAATGATAAGCATGTGACTAAAAGAAGGAGTTTAGGGCAGGTATTAAGCAAATACTAGTTGGAGAGCCACTATGCACATTGTTTTGCGTGACACTCTGACGTCATTCGCATCTGCATTTGTCACTGATGATTGATCGTGACGGGAATCCGAGTGGTTGGAATCTGTCCCCATCTGCAAAGCAAGGAGATGCTAAGATGTAAAAATACTCCGCTGTAAGTCTGCAAGATCCCTTCACTTCATATTGGGAGAGGCGGACCGGTGTCTCGGATAAGGTCTAAATAGGAGCTAGCTTAAACGGCCTTCTTACCTACATAACATCAATAGTATAATAACAATTTCTTCGGCATCTGAGTTGGATTTGGTGCCAGACCAATATCCAAATAACGATGGAAAATGTCAAGCAGGTTGGGACGTAGACTTTTGAGCTCTGATTCATCTGACAGACGCCGAAAACGAATACGTACCTAGAGAACTGCCTCATCTGCCTCTTACTGAGTTTTAATTGCTCCTATGGGCGAGTTGAAAATCTAGCTACCGACTCCATAGTAGTAAGCGTACTGAAATTTCTTCATCCTATCTCACCTGTCACCAACTGTATCTTCCGTCGTGATTGGCTGTTGGCGGGCGAGGAGTGTTGGCGTGCGTGATTGCGAATCGCTCTTCAACCTTCAACCCAGAGCCTGCAGAATTCTCGTCAGTTCTCATGTGATACGCGCTATTAGTCAGTCTGCAGCTCGAACGAGGTAAGACCTTGGAATATCTCACCGAACTCCGCCCGGGGCGGTAGGCTTCTCTTAAATAACGATAATGGTGGGAGTGGACCTGTAGAGGGGTAGTGGGAATAAACCTCCACTAAAACATCCACCTCAGCGCCTCATGGGATTGTCCTTTAGCGGGGGTTATGGTGATCGGCGGGCGGCTCTGACCCCGACATACAACATTACCTGTGTACAATACCTAGGTATATACATACACCTTAAGTCATGGAAGATTCAAAGTCGGGTAAGATCATGAGAAATCTGTATTGGATAGGCGTCCAGGCTCGCCCAGCTAGGGAAGCCGAGGCACTTACGGTCGTAGAAATTTACAGTACACACTTTGTAGGTGTTATCATTGGTGTTATCATTGACATTGATGTTTGTATCGCTTTCGTGTCTCATAATTTGATCCCTTCCGACATCCTAGAATATCGGAACTCTAGGGCCATTCTTTATCCACTTACTTCGTAGGATTCCTTTTTTCGTTTCTATGCGACCTCGTCTCATCTACCTACGCACCTTTGAGATCGAAAATGTCAATTCTCGCAGCTGCCTCGGTTGCTGCCTTGGAGGCGCCCGCTTGTCGTCGCATCAACCTTGAAGAAAAGAGGCACCTTTCGGCGAATTCGACTGGATTTGCTGAGTTGCAACGCTGGATTGTAACCGCACGAATTGCAACTGTACGACAGAAGACTAGAAAAACTAGGAGCTTTATAGGCAAGCCATTCCCGCCGCCTTGCATACGGAGTGCCGCTCGCCCCCTGAGTCCAGCTATGCGGCTTGCAGTGTAGTTTGAAATTCGAATGCTATCCTCCTGGCCGAGCCGAGGAATTACTGGGCCATGACCTCATCACGCTCTAGTCATCGCATGCAGAGCATGCCTAACAAAGAGATTAGCGTATATGCGATACCCCGCTGACAATGAGGCCAACGAATGGAAACTTTTAGGGATCGGCGCGATCAGCGTCACGGTCCGGTCTTGGCGACGGCGTGCGGGTCCTTGCAGAGTTGCGGTCGCATTGTTAAACCGGGGGAAAGCTTGGTTCGAGATCCAGGATGGGGGTTACCATGTGGTTACATAGCAGTATATGCGGTACAAAGGCCTTTGTAGCCGTCTCCTCTTCTCACGAGCCCTTTGATGGGGCGCATGTCAGCAGCAATATAGAGAATTTCTCCTTCCTTATATGACGGCCGTGTCCCGCCTCCAGACTCCGGGTTTCCTCTGTCTCCCACACCTCCAATCCGTCCGTCCCTTCAGTCTGGTGCTGAATTGAAATTTCGGGAGTTGTTGAGTCAGCGCGGGCCATTCGATAGCAGGTTACAAACCATATTGCGGGCGCCCAAAAATCCAGATAAACTTTAGTGTTCTGTTAGGAACGCGAGAACTGTCACCAAGATGGCGACGACAGCGCCGACATATATGGGCCTCCGGGGCCGGCCCCTCTCCATAGCTGTCAGCACGGTAGCGACCACGGGATTCTTATTATTCGGTTACGACCAGGGAGTGTAAGTTGTGTCATCTAATAAATCATTAACAACCCCTCACTTTCTATAAGTTGCTTCATTTGCGTACCCGTACCAATGGACGAGACGTTTCGCCGTCGATTTGGCCCAGATGGAAGGTTATTAACTGCAAAATGAAGGATGAGTGGAATTATCGGATCGACACCGTTCGCCAACATTTTCGAGGAAGTGAGAGACAATGCGACGATGCAGGGTTTTGTCACGGCCATTTATGAAATCGGTTGTCTCGCAGGCGCCATGTTCATTCTCGCCGTTGGTGATTTGCTAGGGCGAAGAAAGGCCATGATGCTGGGAGGATTCATCATGATATTAGGAACCATCATCCAAGTCACCTCGTTTCCCAACCATGCGCCGCTGGCTCAATTCATTATCGGTCGAGTCGTCACTGGTGTGGGCAATGGTATCAATACTTCCACTATCCCGACTTACCAAGGTACGTTTATTCTCCCCATCATGCGCCACCAAGACGACCAAGTCATTGATTTGAAACTCCCGTAGCCGAATGCAGCAAGACGTCAAATCGTGGTCTCCTCATCTGTATCGAAGGCGGTGTCATTGCTTTCGGCACCGTGATCGCATATTGGATTGACTATGGCGCTAGTTACGGTTCCCAGGACCTCAGCTGGCGTTTCCCTATCGCTTTCCAGGCCATATTCGGTTTGTTCGTGTGCGTTTCCATGGTGTTCCTGCCTGAGAGTCCCCGATGGCTTCTCACGCACGAGAGGTACGAGGATGCCGAGCATGTGATTTCGGCTCTCCGAGGCTACGAGCTTGGCAGCGACGAGACTCATGCTGAGCGAGACATCATCTTGGATTCCATTCGTGCCAGTGGCATCGCCGGCCAAAAGAGCACCCCTGTCAAAGCCTTGCTCACTGGTGGCAAGACCCAACATTTCCGACGCATGCTGCTTGGCTCAAGCAGTCAGTTGATGCAGCAGGTTGGCGGATGCAATGCTGTCATTTACTATTTCCCCATTCTTTTCGAGAAAAACATCACCCCCGGCGATCACAACATGGCCTTGCTCATGGGCGGCATCAACATGATCGTCTACGCTATCTTCGCTACGACATCCTGGTTTATCATCGAGCGAGTTGGTCGTCGCAAGCTGTTCCTCTACGGAACTGTTGGTCAGTGCTTATCAATGGTCCTCACCTTCGCTTGCCTCATCCCCAACACGCAATCCGCCGCGAAAGGTGCGGCTGTCGGCCTCTTCGTAAGTATTCAAATGGCAACGATTGCCGTTGGAGGAAGTATTAACCACGTATAACCCTAGACTTATATCGCCTCTTTTGGAGCGACCTGGCTTCCGCTGCCTTGGTTGTACCCGGCTGAAATTAACCCCATCAAAACTCGAGCAAAGGCCAATGCTGTCTCGACATGCACGAACTGGCTGTTCAACTGTACGTACCCAACCCAGCCCTCCCTTTCTCGTTTCCACGACTCTGTCACTGTTATGTCTCGCCTCAGAGACTGCCTAAGGTCATGGGCTTTTAGAATGCGTCCTTACGGCTTGAAGTCATCTATCACATTTCTAAGAGATACGTTCTAACCCTCAACAACAGTCCTCATCGTCATGGTGACGCCGATCATGATCGCAAACATTGGCTGGGGCACGTACCTGTTTTTCGCCGTCGTCAATGCGTGCTTCCTGCCTATAATCTGGTTCTTCTACCCCGAAACGGCGAAGCGCTCGCTCGAAGAGATCGACATCATCTTTGCCAAGGGGTTTGTGGAGAACAAATCTTATGTCCGCGCTGCGGAGGAGCTGCCACTGCTCACGGTCGAGGAGATCGAACAGGAAGCTCTCAAGTACGGATTGATCGACACGGCTGCGAGAGGTGCCGCACACGCTACTGGTCCGGCCGGTGTGGTGCACGAGAAGGCCCTCAGTGAGAAGAGCGAGGTGGATAACGGAAGCCACGAGGAGATCGAGAACTAGCACTCCGATGAAGATTACGGTACTTTTGATTACAACCAATTATATGGCTGACCATGGCCAGGGTCTGGCTGTTTGACCAAGAGAGATGAGCTAAGCGAGAGGACTACTGCCGTTAGAAGGAGTGGTCCCAGGTTGGCTTTCTTAAATGATACCTTTGCTGCTAGAAGGGGACGTGCTTAAACGGGTCAAGATTAGATAGCAGGTACCTAGACAATCTGTCGGGAGTGTGGAGGAGTACCCAGATATAGCTTCAACTAGAACTGTGTAATAGACACAATTAACAATTTCGACATGTCCTGGACGGCGCTCATGCATCAACCCAATGTTCTCCTGTTGGACGAATTTTGAGCACCCTTCAGCATGTCCAGCTCACTTATACGATTTTATCGCATAAAGAAATAAGCTTAGGTGCATTTTTCGGTAAGTATGCACTAAAAGGGGCTTTGAGAAATAGGGGTGCGTGAGAGCAGACTCGCAAACGCTATGGAAGCAAAGGAATCAGCAAACCTGATACCGGTACTTCAATATTTTCGTTAAGAAGCATGGAACGTGTGAGGCTTCGTCCGGAATTACATGATCCAATTATTATTTACCCGCATGGTCCAATAGGTCCGCGACGGGCATCATATGTAGTGAGTCCGACTCCTTGGAGGAGTGCGGTGAAAGTCTGCAGATTATGTTCCTAGGTCAATATGAGGGTCGGCTCGCAATAACTTGTTTCGCTTCCGATAGAACAATTCCAGTGTCCACCGTCAGTTTCCTATGTCCTCTAATTCTGATAACATATGCTTAGTAATTGTTTTCGTCGAGTCACCGAGCGTCACGATGGCCTCAACCAGACCGTTGCTGTCAATAACACGTACCTGCTCGTATAAACTTCCACGTCTCACATCTCGTCTATTAGCCCAATTCTACAAACTTGGATTAATCGGAGTGACAATATTTAGTATATAATTGTCATTCGTGTCATCCTGTGTCGTCTACCGTCCTCACCTGGCAAACATTATTGCTGGGCATGTAGTCACAGCATTACACTTCTAAAGATGAAGAGGAAATATCATATAACACACTAGGTCTTCCTTAAATTTTCACCTACTCTTATTCTTTACTGTGCATTTACTGACACGGTAAATACCTTTCCCTCAAGCGTACATATATCTCTGTCACGAGGTTCGACGAATAGATGAACTCTCAACTTCCACACAATACACTCGTATTTGGTCTGTACTATCGCTTAATCTATTATCCACAGAGACTATCGTTGTATTTCATCAGTTGATAGCGCGAACATGTTCCGACACCACGACATACCCGAGTCTGGGCCAGTCAGTGGCTACACTTCACCTCCGCAAGGCCTTCCACAACCACCGGCAGATTTTCAACGTCTGATCCAACCGAGTGGGAATTACAGAAGCTACTCACTCAGAAATTTGAGAATGCCTAACAAATCCTACCCCTCGATGGCTCAGATGAAGAACAGCACGACGGGGAAGTACCAAGGCTGGATAAAGGGAGCTGGCGACTTCAGGGGCATGATGGATAGCTACCTTAGCACCTGCAATAAGGTCGGGAGGGATTGCAGTGACTTTCCATATGGAGAAGAGGAGCAGAAACGCTTGGTGGCGACTCTGTTCGACGCTGCCTTAGACTGCTCTCAGACATTTGAGCCACCGACTTCCCGGAGTGTCAAGCGAATCGAGAAAGGCGCATACTCAGACCTTGAGTATGAACTCGTTTGCTGGCCCCTACTAGTAGGCACGGGTTTTTACCTGTTTAAGGGCAACATGAAGCTAACAAATATCATCTTACTATAGATGTCGATTCGGGATGCGCAAGAAGGTAGATGTAGGATTCCGCACTATGTGGGTTGCAGAGTTCCTACCTACAATACGTACGATTCTTTCAGTCAAAGGTTTCATGCAGTCGTGGAAGCTCTTCGGGTATGTCGAAGGATATTCAATCTCAGAATTATATCATCATACTAACAGATACTGTAGTCCTCGAAGGATCTGGTGGCCTCGGCCTTCAAAGATGCTACGTTCATTCATCGCTTAGCATGGCGTCCCCGAAGCGAACTCGGCGTAAGTCTTCCATACAGTTGACCCTAAACTAGGAGAGACGAGCTAAAGTCCCTTAAGATGAAGGCCACAAATCGTAAATTAAACGACGACCGACATGCACAAAGTGTAGTTCGAAATCAAGCCGCACAGCAAGAAAATATCACGTCTGACCGAAACGCTGAACTGGTCGATTCAGGGGACCAGAAAGATGGGAACGTTAAGAAAAGTCCAGCAGCTGTTCAAGAGCAAGATTATCAACTGAATAAGCGGCCCCGAAGCCCTAGCGAAGAAGATCTCTCTGATCAACTGGCCATAACGGACGACACAAACAGCCCTGAGAATGATCTCGCGATGAAGAGGCCCTTAAAGTCGAAGCCTCGATGTTCCACGGATGTCAATGAGCAAGCGTTCAATGAGGACAATAATACAAATATTGGAGGCCTGGGACCTACCGCCATTACAGCTACAAATATCGTGTCTCAGCTGAGTGGCATTGACGATCCATACATGGATTACAACCAGGTTCTCGTCGATCAAATAGGAGGATTTGGATCGTTTCCTCAGATGGAAAGTAGCCAGCAACTCGGAGGGCTCTATACGCCTTACCAATCTAATGGAATGGCAAACGAACCCTCAGACTGGACAGTTCCCTCTGTGAACCAGCACGACTCACTGGTAACTCAAGGTCTTTCCTGGTGGTCTGACTCTCCTACACCAAAGAAAATGTTTGGAGATAAATTACACGACAGGTTGAACACTTCATAGTACACCCATATACATTTGAACCGGGAGCATAAGGTACAGAGGAGTCGGGCAAGACCGCGCATCGCCTAAGGTATTGTTGCGATGCATTTGTCAGGTGCTGCCAACTGGCGCGAAAGGTGCCAAGTCATCTGGTGCGCACTCAGTCTTGGCGGAGGGGTCCGCCAAAACACTCAGACTGCTTACGTCATCCATCGTTTGCATCGCGCAGCGGTGTAGACTTCACGCGCCACGCGCCACGTCCTCTTTATCCTGAACGATATCTTTAGGGCTGGAGATCCCCACGTTGCCTCATCTCGGCTGTCAACACTGAATGAAGTGGTATCCTACCTAATGGCGCGATCGCCCGTTCTAATACAAGGCTCTTTGTTTGGTTCGCACGTCGAGCAGTTGATTTCAAGATGGCAGGGATACGACGTGATGACGAGATAGGAGGTCGTTGTATTACATCAACACTTTTCTTACGTCAACAATATGCAGCAACACAGGTTCTGGCATATAATGTCTAACCTGCAAAGATGCGGACAAGTACAGATAAGAAGATCTGTTGCCTTCAGTACAAAAGAGACTTGTAGACGCCTAGTTTTGAACTTTCTCGTCATATCCAGTATTCCTAATCCGTACTCGCAAGTCATATCTTGCAGGACAGCTCCGTATGTCATCACATATCGTCTCAGACGCGACGAATAAGGTGAAAAACATGGTTGGTGGAGAGAAGGGTCGCAAGATCGCCGACCTTGACGCCGTCACCCAGACGGTGTCGCCTAAGGACAGGATCACGTCGGACTATGGCGTGAAGATGGGCAGTGTCGACGACTGGTTACGAGTAGCCAACGAGCATAAGACAGGTCCAATGCTGTTGGAGGACTCGTTTGCTAGAGAGAAGGTCAGTTGCGATATTTTCAATCCATATGGACGTTTGCTTTGGCTCACATGCCCAGATTCACCGATTTGACCACGAACGTATTCCAGAACGAGTAGTTCACGCGCGAGGCGCTGGAGCATTCGGAAACTTTCGTCTGTTTGAGAGTGCTGAAGACTTGACGACGGCGGGAGTTCTCACCGACACTTCTCGTGAGACGCCAGTCTTCGTCCGGTTCTCTACTGTGCAAGGATCTCGGGGTAGCGCCGATACCGTTCGTGATGTGCGTGGCTTTGCCATCAAGTTCTACACGCAGGAGGGCAACTGGGATATCGTCGGAAACAACATACCAGTGTTCTTCATCCAGGATACCATCAAGTTCCCAGATATTATTCACGCCGTGAAGCCGGAGCCTCACAATGAGGTTCCGCAAGCCCAGTCCGCTCACAACAATTTCTGGGACTTTGTCTTCATGCACACCGAAGCCACTCATATGTATATGTGGACTATGTCCGATCGAACAATCCCCCGCTCTTACCGCATGATGCAGGGATTTGGTGTCAATACATTCGTCTTGGTTAACAAGCACGGCGAGCGACACTTCGTCAAGTTCCATTTCACGCCCGAACTTGGCGTCCATTCGTTCGTCTGGGACGAGGCATTGAAGCTTGCAGGGCAGGACCCTGACTTTCACCGCAAGGATTTGTACGAGGCTATTGAGAATGGTGCTTATCCCAAATGGAAATTTGGCATCCAAGTCATTACCGAATCACAGGAACACGATTTCGAGTTTGATATCCTAGATGCAACGAAGTTGTGGCCCGAAGATCTCGTCCCGGTCCGATACATTGGCGAGCTGGAGCTTAACAGAAATGTCGACGAGTACTTCCCGCAGACCGAGCAGGTCGCATTCTGCACGTCGCACATGGTTCCAGGAATCACGCATTCGGACGATCCTCTCCTGCAAGGACGTAGCTTCAGCTACTTCGACACGCAACTATCCCGTCTCGGGATTAACTGGCAAGAACTCCCTATCAACAAACCTGTCTGTCCTGTGATGAACTTCAACCGTGACGGTCAAGGCCGACACACGATTACTAAAGGCCAAGTGAACTACTGGCCCAATAGGTTCGAGGCACGACCGCCCGCGAGCATACAGGAGGGTGCCTACCCAGACCCGCCATTCAATGTCCAGGGAGTCAAAGCACGAACCAAGAGCATCAAGTTCAGAGAACATTACAATCAAGCCCAGCTATTCTACAACAGCTTATCAGAACCGGAGAAAAGTCATGTCGCCGCTGCCTTCTCGTTCGAATTAGACCACTGTGACGACCCAGTCGTATATGAGCGCATGTCGCAGCGACTTGCAGACATTGATCTAGGACTTGCTCAGACGGTCGCCGATTTGGTTGGAGGGACCAAGCCCGAGAAGCAGACGAGACCAAACCATGGCAAGAAGGCTAGCAAGCTTAGCCAGCTTGAATTCCCGCCATTCAAGCCGACTATTGCCAGCCGGCGAATCGCCATCATTATCGCAGACGGCTTCGACAATACCGTATACAGCGCGGTTAAAGCAGCAGTTCTGGCTTCGAGCGCGCTGCCCTTTACCATAGGCCCACGCCGGTCAGAAGTATTCCCCGCTGGGTCATCCAAGGCGGCTGGTAGCGGCGTCAAACCAGATCACCACCTCGAAGGAATGCGATCCACCATGTTCGACGCGATATTCGTACCAGGCGGGGCAGATTCCATCAAGACGCTTTCTAAAAACGGGCGTGCTCTGCACTGGATCCGCGAGGCGTTCGGGCACCTGAAGGCAATCGGCGGCACCGGGGAGGCCGTCGAGCTATTCAAACTCGCGTTCGCGCTCCCAGAGATCCGGGTCTCGATTAACGATCAGGCGGTTGAGTCTTATGGCGTTGTTACCATGAAGAAAGTATCCCCGGACTCCTTGAAGGAAAGCATAACGATCGCGAAAGAAGGGGCTGGGTTATTGGAGAAGTTTTGGTATCAGATTTCGCAGCACAGGAATTTCGAGAGGGAATTGGCTGGGCTTAACATGCAGGTCGCTTATTAGGAGATGCAAGGATAGATAGAGCATCGGCGCTTGGGAAGAATGATGTATATACGTGTGAATGGATGAGAAATATCTCGTGGAAGTGATACGCTGAGATGGAAATGAAAGCGTCCCTTCATCCTGATCCAAGTCCCTAAGCAAGCTTATGTGCGTGATGTATGTACAGTACTGGTATGAATACCAAGATACGCGCCTCCTATGTACAATATCCAGAGAAAAGTGAACGGTGAGCTCACACGACTATTGCTTGATCACCGTGCCGTGTCGGAATTGATGATTATGAGACGGCATGTCCACCGAGCTGGACCAGCTCCACAAGTCATCGCTCGTGGAATAAAGGAAGTCTCCATGGTAGTTGTCCATCCACCTGTTGAAACTGTCAGAGATGGGCAGGTTACCTATGCGAAAGATAAGGGGATTCGCTTACATGATCCACTTCCCATCAGGCAATGCGGTCAGCTGGAAGCATTCCATCGTTAGAACACACCCAGTGTTTGAACAACTAAGATGCAAGAACTCACCGCCGGCCCTTCTCTCTGACCGAACCCCAAAGCATCGTTCGTTTGAACTGGAAAAGGTCAGTTCTGGAGTTATGGGGGCGCTGTGCTGGTAGACTCACCGTAGTTCCACGTCCCCTTGACCGTCTTCGAGGTGAGATGCTCGATATGCTTTTCCTTCTCGTTCTTCATGAATGCATGGTACGGAGTGTCCTTGTCCTCCGACTTGTAGACAACGAACATGTCGATATGCGGTTGTCCCACGCCATTGCCGTAGTTGTACACATCGAGCTTCTCCCCGCTCCCAAATGAGCCCAGACCGCCGTTGGTCGTGAAGATGTAGGGCGCAAAGTCGGCCTGTGCTGTCTTGATGGAGACGATAACGTAGACTACGCCGTCTTTTGGGTCCTTGAACCATTCCTGTCATTCGGCGAGTGAGATAAGTCTCTCGTCAAATCCAAAGAGTTTGGGTAGGGTACTATTGGAGTAGGTAAGGGGACAGGAGGTCGGATATTCCATACCGGTGCCCAGGTCTTCTGTGTGTCCTGTATGCCTGTCTTCACAGTGCTCACGGGCTCCCAATTCTTCAAGTCGCTGCTCTTGATCACGGCAAAGTCATCACCGCTCCAGCCGGTGGTGTGCACGACATAGTACGTATCGCCATCTTTGATGATGCTTGGATCACGGAGTAACCCCTGAGCTGGCTTATACGCGTTCATGGCATATTCGGCGAATTGGGTGCCGTCGTTGGAAGTATATATGTGCAGCCAAGTCTCCTCGTTGGACTTCTGCTCGTTTTTCGATGTAAATGTGGCGAAGACGTATGGCGCATTGACTGCTCTGGCTGAGATCTCACTCTGGGCCTCGTTGCGTCCCTGGTTGGGGCGCGATGCAACTGCAGCGAATGCGCTGGCAGCTAGAGCAAGCAGTAGTAAAAGATTCATATTGAGTACCAGGTGTTTATGTCCGCTTAAGGGTTGATTGATACATGTTGATGATGGTACCTCTTTTGAGATGATATAGAAATTTTATGATGCTGCTTAAAGACCTATTTCAATTCGTTCCATGAGTACCTACGTCATGAGGATTTAGTCCTGAACATTAATTTAGATGTAAGGATTGGCCTTGGTCTATAAGACCTGTAATCCGCCATCCCGCCATTTATTTATAAACCTTTAAAATTGTTTAATTCGTTTAGAGGGTCCACTTTTATTATAAGGTATTACCCCTTGAAATTTATTGTAATTATAAGGAATATAATAAATATAATTATTTAAAGGGTAAAATAAATTATAAACTTTATTATTACCGGAAAAAACCTTAATAATAACTTACTTTTAATAATATAATTAAAAGTTAAATAAATTTAACTTAAGCTTTTTTTATAATTATAAATTCTAGTTTTTAAAATTAATTAATTTAAATAAAATTAATAATAAACTTATTCGTTTTAAAATTATATATAATTAAAGTTTTTAAACGAAATTATTATTAATTAAAAGTTAATAAATATTATTATAAAAGTTTAAGTATTTTTAAAAAAGTAATATTATAATTTTAAAAAAAAAACCATTACTATTAAAGCTTTTAATTAAATTAAAATTAAAAAACAAGTTAATTTATATTTAATTTATAATTAAAAACGTATTTTTATTTAATTTATAATTAAAAACGTATTTTTATTTTAATGGTTTATATATATTATTAAATATTATAATAAAAATTAAAATGTTATAAATTAAATTAAGTTTCATTAAATTTAACATTTATAATATCGAAAGTTTTTTAATGTTTTATATATTAAATATTTAAATATTATAATTAAATTTAATAATAAGTAAGTATTTATAACGTTTAAATTTAACTTTTAAAACGTTAATAAAAGGATTTTATATATATTTAAACCTTTTCCTTTTATATAATAAAAAATTATTATAAACGTATTATAAAGTAAGTAAATAATAAATTAATTTAAATATAAGCTTTATTTTAAAATTACTTATAAATATTACGAAAAAAAATAAATAATTATTTTTAATTATTATTAAATAAAAAATAAAGGTTTATTAAAAATATATTACGACGGTATTTTTTAAATATTTAAATTTTTTATATTATTAATTTTATAACTTTAATAATTTTAATTATTATAATAATATCCCGTTAATTAATTAGTTTTTAAAAAAGCTTTTTTATGTTTATAAAAGTATATTATTATATTAAAAATACGTTATTTTTTTATATAATAAAATAAAATTTAAAAAGGTTTAATAATAAATAATAATTAATTTAAAAATTAACAACGAAATTATATATAAAGTTATATATTTTTATTAATGTTAATAATATTAATTTTAGTTATATTTTAAATTACGGTTTTTTTAATAATAGTTTTTTAATTAAAGTTAAGGCTTTTTAACGGGTTTAAATTATAATATAATTTTAAAAATATAAAACAAAAATTATACTTATTTAATAAAAAATCTCGATAAATATATATATAAAATAAAAAAAAATTAAAGTATATATAAAAAATATATTAAAATAAATACGGGTTTTTACTTTAAATAGTTTTAAATAAATAACTTTACTTTTTTTTTTATTTTTAGTTTTATTAATATAAGTATATTTTTAAATAATAAAAAGGAATATATAATTAAATTAGTTTTTTAATAAAATAAACCTTTAAAGGTTTTAATAAAAGTTATAAAATTTAATAATTATTTAAAAAAAAAAAGGTTTTTAAAGGTTTTTTTAAAAGTTATAAGTTTAAAAATTATATAAATAATTGTTTTAAACCGTAAATTTTATTATTTAAATTATATTTAATTAAGTTATTATTTTATTAAATATAATAATAATAATTACGTTATTTAATGTTATATATAATAATATATATATAACGTATATATTAATATATTAAACGTTTAAAAATTTTATAAAGGATAAAATTAAAGTATCGTATAATATAAAAATTATTACGTTTATTTATAACGTTACGTCGATAATATTTATATTATAATATTACTTTAACTAGTTAATATTAACGTTAATTAACCGCTTTTATATTAAAGAAAAATTCCGAATATATTTTTTTAATAACGTTTTAATATACTTTTATTAACGTTTAATATATTTTAATAAAAAACTTAAAAAATAAACCTAGTATTATTTTAATAAGATTTAAATTTATTATATAATTAAATTATTAAACGTATAAATTATATTATTTAAGCGTTTTATTATTACGTTATAAAAGCATTATATTAAATAATTAATATTATAAAAAAAGTTTATAAGTTAAGTTTAAAAGTTAATAATTATAACTTATATATATATTTATAACATTATTATATATAAACTAAATATTATAAAATACGACGGTAATAATATTAAAAATAATGTAAATATTATTATATATTTTTATATAAGTTACGTTAATTTATAAAAATAAAAACTTTAAAAGGATTAAAAAGTAATAAACGAAATATATTTAATGTTTTATAAGGTGTTAAAAGTTAATTAAAAAAAGGGTTTTAAAAATAACGATAAAAAAAAATTAATTAAATAATTACGTTTAATAAAAGTAATTAATATAAATTTAATATTAAGGTTTAATTTAATATTAATATAATAATTACGAACGAAAAGTAAATAAAAAAGTAAAATTAATAATTATTATATAATAAAAAATCAAAATTAACGTTTAAACTTATTTTAATTAATATTATAAACGGAATTTAACGTTATATTTATAAAGTTAATTATAAACGATATTATATCGGGTATAATAAATTAAAAAAATGTTAAAATAAATAATATTAATAATATTATTAAAGTTAACCGAAATAACTTTTTTATTTTTTTATTATTTATAATTAAATAAAGTAATTTAAAAGAAATGTTATTATAAATATTAACGTCGTTATTTTTAATATAAAAGAACGAAAATTAAAAGGATAACGATTTTAAAAATAATATAAAAAACGATTTAAATCGTTTTAAAGGTGAAAATAACTTAAATAAATTATTATTATATTTTAACGACGAATCGTTATAAGTGAAATTATATTTATTTATTTCGATTTTATAATTATTAAGCTTTTATTTAAGTTTTTTAATATAAAACAAATAAATTAATTAAATATAATAATAATAATGTTAAATAATAATATATTTAAGCATATTATTTTAAATAATTTAATTAAAAAATTACTTAAAATTATATTTATTAATAATTATAATTATTAACTTTAAAATATTATTTAGTTTAATTATATTTAAAATATTATGGTTATATTTTTTTAAACGGTTTTTACCGATAACCTTTTTTAAAATTAAATATTTTTTATCGGGATTTTTATTTTAAAATAATTTAATTATATAATGTATAAAAATTAATTAAACGAACCGAGTAAATAAAAACTTAACGGGTATATAAAAAATAAAACGTAAAGAAAGGTTATAATATTAATTAATTATATTTATATTATTATTTTAAAATTTATTAAAAAAAATTAAAATATAAATATAAAAACGGTAAATTATATTTAATTAAAAGTAAATAAGTTTAAAAATAAAAACAAGGTAATTATAATTAAATAAGTGATAAAAATTACGATAAATTTAAACCTTATTATTTTAAAAAAAATGAATAATTTTAAATATAATAATATTATTAAGGAAATAATGTTTTATATTATTTTAAATTAATTATAAGTTATTAGTTTAAAATATAATGTAAAAATTTTAAAGGTACGTTAACTTTTTAATAAAATAATAAAGCGTTTATTAAAAATTATAAATATATATATTATCGGAAGTAATAATTATAAATAAATAATTATATAAAATAATTAAAACTAAACAATTATACGAAAACGAGGTTAAAATTAAACGATTATATAAAAATAAAATTAAAGCTAAATTATTTAAAAATTAAATGTTTTAATTAAAAAATAAATTATTTATAATTAAGTTAACGGCGAGCTATTAAAGTATAAAAATACGTTTAAAAAATATTTAATCGAGGAAATTTAAAATAATAAAATATAAATAACTTATAAATAATTATAATTAATATAATTCTTATAATATATTTTAAAAGTATACTTTAAATAAAAAAATATATTAATATTAAACTTAAAAATATAAAAATAATAAAGTTTAATATATATAAAGTTATTAAACGTTAACCGAATAAAAAAATTAAAAACTTTATTAAAAAACGAACCAGGATTTTTAAAATGTTTACCTTTATTATATTATTAAATATTATTAAAAACGATATAATAAATATAATAAACGACGTAAAAATTAATACGTTTTTTATTTATAATATAAAAAATAAAAAAAAGATAAGGCTGTTTATAATTAAAATAATATATATGTATTTTTTAAAAAAAAAGTTTTTATATTATATTAAAAGGAAGTAAAATATAGTTATTTAAAGAAGTAATATTATATTTTTTAAATTAAAAAGCATTTTAATATATATTATAAAAATTAAAATTAAAATTAAAGTTAATAAAATAATATAAGGTAAAATAATATAATATAAAAAATTAAAGATTACTTTTTAAATAAAAAGGGTTTTAAATAAAAAGTTATAAAAAATATTACGTAATATTAAATTATTATTTTTTTTAATAACGTATATAAAAATTAATATTTAAGTTAATAAATTTAATTTAATAAGAAATTAAAGAAAATCTTAAAGCTTAATTATATTAATTAATTTATATATATAATAATTTTATTTTATTTAAATTTAAAGTTAATAAATGTAAATAAAATTAATAATTAAAGAAAAGTTTAAATTATTTAAAATGCATTATATTTTTATTATTTTTTAATGTTTTTTATTATAAACGGTAATTTATCGTTATTAAGGTTTATATTTTTTTTCGTTTTAAACGAATGAAGTTTAACGTATTTTCTTTAATTTATTAAAGAAAAAAAAGTATAATTTATTATATTATTTTATTCTTTTATATAAAAATTAAAGGAAGTTTTATTATTTAATTTAATATTCATTAAAAAACTTTTTAAAGTTATATTATTTATAAATATTATTATAAAAAACAATTTATAAAAATATTAAACTTATATATACGGAAAAAATATCGTTACTTTTCGCTATTATAATAATAATAATAATATATTTTATATAATAAATTTCTTTAAAAATAAAAAAAAGTAATAACGTATCGGTTTTATAATTTATTTCTTTTTTTATATTTTATGTATTTTTAATTATTTATATATATTATATTATATATTTAAATATAAATAAATAAAAGGTTTTTTAATAATTATTAATTATTTTAAATATAAAAGTATAATATTTTATTTTATAATTATAATAATATATAATTAAAAATAAATAACTATTAATACGGTAATAAAGATTTTATTTTAAAAAGTTAATAATAATTTTATTTAAGTATTTAATAATTAACGGATTTAATATATAATAAAAAGTATTAATATATAAATATATAACTTTTATAACATCTTATATTTTTTAAATTAAAAAAAATAAGTTAATAAAAAACCTAGTTATAAATAAAAAAAGGTATATAATAATGTAAATATACTAGTATAAAATGCCGACGGTAATTTAAAAATAATTTAATAGTTTTAAAATGTAATAATTAAACCGTATAAAAATTAACAACCATTAATATTAATTATAATTAATTTTTATAAAATGGAATTATTATTATATATAAATAAATAAAATAAAATTAATAATTTAAGTAAGTAAAAAATGGTAATAATTAAAAAGTATATTAAATTATAATAATAAATGTAAAATTAAAAAAAAATATAAAAGGTTAACTTATAAAATATAATAAATAGGTTTTTATTTCTTTATTTTATATATATAAATACCATATATAATATAAGTTTTTTTATGTAAATAATATTATAACTGTATTTAATTATTTATAATATAATATAATATTAATAATAAAAGTTAAACGTAAATAATTAAATATATTATATTTTATTTTTTATATAAATATTATAAATAAATTATAATAAATTAAATTATTAAAAATATGTATGTTTTTAATTAAAGATCTTATAAATTAATATAATCGATTATAAATAAATAAAAGTAATTAAACGTAATTTATTAAGTTAAATATATAATATTCTTATAAAATTAATTAATATTATTTATTTAACTTATATATTATAATAAAATAATAATTATAATTATTATTAAATAATATTATTATAAAGTAATGTTTCGTTAAGTTTAATTTTATTATAATATTAACTTTAATAATTATTAACCTTAATAATAAATAAAAAAGTTAAGTTTAAAATAATAATATAATGTATTATATTATTTTTTAAACTTATTAAAAAATTAAGTTTAATACTTGTTTTATATTAAAATAATATAATGAGATTACTTGTAATTATTATCGTAAATAAAGTTAATATTATTAAAATTATTTTTTAAAGATTTATTGTTTTTTTAAAATTAAAAAACTTAATAAAATGTATAATTAATAGTTAAAATAATATTAAAATATACCTTCTTAATTAAAAAAAAATGTAAAAGTAATAAAGGATGTTAATTATTAATAAAATCGTAATTAAAATACCGAAACTTAAAATTAAACGAAAAAAAGTTAAAGTTAACCTAAAGTTGTTTTATAAATAAGCTATTATTATTATTATTATTATTATTCCTATTAAACTTTATATTAAAGTAATAATTATTATTTAAGAAATCATTTAAATTATAATTATAAGGTTTAATAAAATTATTTATTATTTTTTATTTCCCTATATATATTAAATAAATAAAATTAACATTATTTTAAAGTTTATTATATTTTTACTTTATATTATTAACATTAATTACTTTAAATATTAACTTGTTAATAATGTTTAAATATAATATTTTTTTTTAAAATAAAATTTATACCGTTATTTTTAATGGAAATTTAACGAACATTATATTTAACGGTTCTTTTATTATTATTTTTATTAAAAAAAATAATGATATTATTTATAAAAATAAATTATATAAACCGTATAAAATAAAATTAAATCGGAACTTAAAAAATGAAAAAAAAAAAGATAATTTTAATTTATAATAAAAATTTTTATATTAAAATTTAAAAATAAATTTAAAAGTTTTAAAATATAAGTAATAAAATAAAGTATATTATTATTAATAAGATTAAATTTAAGTATAATAATGAAAAAGTTTTAATTAAAGTTATAATAAAAATCGTTATAAAAATAAATGACATTATTATTATATAAAGTAATAAACTTTAAGATTTTTAATTTAACGTATTTTTATATATAATTTTAATTATTTTAAATTAAAACATTTTTAAATATAATGTAAAAACGTTAAATATTAAATAATTATACCGTAAAATAATAAAAGGTTTAATTAAATAAATATAACGATTAAATGTAAAGTCGTTTAAAAAACTTAATTTTTAAATTTATAAGGCTTATAATAATAATTATTTTAATAATTGTTTTAATAATTAATTTAATAATTACATTAATGTTTATTTTAATGGTTATAAAAATGCTTAAATTAAGATTAATAATATTTTAAATAAAAATAATAAAAGGTTATTTATTTAAAAAAAAAGGGTTTATAATTTTATTAAAGCTTTAATAATAATAAATAATAAAAATACACCTAACTTATAAAATTTAAAATAATAAAATAAGGAGTTTTTATAATAAATAATATTAATAAATATAAAAATAAATAAGTAAATAAATATATAGTTTATTAATAAAGTAAATAAAAATATATAAATAATAATTATTAATAAATATAATTTAATTTATAAATTTAATAAGTTTATTTATTATATTAAAAATGGTGGTAAAGTAAGAACCTTTTTTTAATGTACTTTTATTATTAACATATAAATTATTAATAATAATATAACAAGTATAATAAAATACATTTTAATATAATAAACCATTATTAATAATTTAAAATATAATAAGTAAATATAAAGGATTATAATTAAAATAAAAAATATTAACCATTTAAAAAAAACGTAAAATATAATTTTTATTAAAAAGATTTAATAAATTAAGTAAAAGTTAAATTAATATGTTATATATATTTATAAATAATATTATAGAATGCGTGAATAATATATTTAAATAAATAAAAATAATGAGATAATTAAAAAGTTATTAAAATTTATAATAATAAAAATAATAATAAAGTATTAAATTATTTATTAAAATTTTAATATTTTAATTTATTAATAAAAAAAAAATTTCATTAACTTATATTTTTACTTACATTTACATTTACATTTAAATAATTAATTAAATAAATACTTAAATAATAACTTTTGAAATTAATCCTTTAAAAGTTAAGTTTTTATAATATCGTTATTAATTTTAATTAGGGATTTTAATAAACGATTTAATGGAGTTATTTTTAACCTTTTAAAACATGTTATATTTTTTATTTTAAATAACATTTTAATTATTAAAATAAACGTATTTATATTATTTCATTTAATTGGTTTATTTATTTAACATTAAAACGGTAATAATTAATATATTATCCTTTTATATTTAAAATTATAAAATCTTTAATTAATTTTTAATATATTTTATTATATTTTATTATATTTTTTTATAATTAATTATTTATTTATTAATTAAAAACAAGTTTTATATAATATTTATACCTTTATATTTTAACTTATTAATAAGTGTTATAATTATAAGTTAATAAAGTTATAAATTTATTAAATAATAAAACGTTTTAATTTTATTAAAAGTTATTAATTAATTTATTTAAAATAAAATTATTAATTAACTAAGTTTTATAATAAGTTATAGTTTTATTTCTAACAATTAATTTAAGTAGTTTTATTAAAACTTAATTAACCTTTTATTTTTTAATGTTTACGTTATAAAAAAATAAATAATTTTTAATAATAAGCTAGTTATTATTAATAAATTTAAAGGTATTATAAATTAATAGTAATAATTTCTTTAT
>JAJLYQ010000087.1:0-69784 GCA_022984935.1 Hypoxylon sp. NC1633 | reverse complement strand
TACCAAGGTTTTTATTTTTATTAACGTAAGTTTTATTAATAATTAAAATTTATTATTATAAATTAAATTTATTATAATGTTAATTAATAAAATAAAAAAAAACGGAAATTTCTTTATTAAAAAAAACTTAATGTATTAAAGTTTAATTAAATTAAAAAAAGTTATATAAAATATATTAATTAATAAAATTTACGCTATAATATATAACGTAAATATCGTAATAACTATTAAAATAACGATTATTTAAATACTTATATAGTTAAAAATCTTTAAAATCTTAATTATTATATATACGGATTTTTTCTTTTTATATAAATGTTTAATTAAGTTAAAAATTATTAAAAAAAAGCGATTTATAATCGATATTATAACTTTTAAATAAAACTATAAAAAATAAAAGATTTATAAAGTTTACTAAATCGATAAAAAAAATAACCCCGTTAATAACTTAACAAAAAATGAAAGTAATAAAGCTTTTAAAACCTTTATTAATAATAATATATTAATATTACATGTATAAAAATAGGTTTAACGAAATTAAAAAGGAATTTATTTATTATAATAATATTATTATAAAATAAAAAAAAGATTCCTAATATTAAAATATTATTATATATATATTATTATTATTATTTCCTTTTTTTATAAAACGCCTTTTTATTTTATATATAAAGTAAAAAGGAACCAAATTATTAATTATATTATCTTTATAATATTTCTTAAATAACTTTATTTTTATTAATAATTTAATAATAAACCTAAATACCATAAATTATAACTTACATTTTATGTTTTATATCTATATAAACATACCTTTTCTTTTAACATAAATAATATATAAAAATAATAAAAAAATAAAAAAAATAAACGGCTTTAAAATTAAATTAAATTAAAACATTTATTAATTTATTATAATTTTTTAATTTTAAAATTAAAATATAATCGATTTATAATTAAATAATAATTAATTATTAATCGATTATAAATAATATAAACTTAATATTTTTATTATTATAAAATTAAACTTTAATCGATTATATTTAAATTTAAAAATTAAAAATTATAATAAATTTATTAAAATTTTAATATAATATAATATATAAATAAAAACATAAATTAATAATTAATTAATAATCGATTATAATAAATAAATAATATAATAAACTTGTTTATTATTATATATTAATATAATTTTATAAATTAATATATATAATAAATTTAATTTAAAATATAATAATAATTTAAAATTAATAATATAAAATATAATAAAATTAAAATATTTATTAAAAAAATTTATTAAACTTTTTATTTAAAATTTAAACATTAAAAATTAAAAATTTTATTAAATAATAAAACATTTATTTTTAATTATATTATTATATATTTTAACGTTATATAATTTTATTATAAAATATATATAATATGTTTTTTTTTATTAATTTATATATATTAAATAAAAGTTAAAAATTTTCAAATATAAATAATTAAATTTATAAAATTTATAAAATATAAATATTATATATAAATTATATTTAAAATTTAATATAAATTTAATTTAATTAAATATAAAAGTAATTATTTAATATTAAAACGTAAAAAATTAACATAAAATTAATATTATAAATAATTTATTTTATATTAATTTTTATATAAATATATAACGTCGTATATAATTTTTAATTTTTTAATTAAATTATTTTTATTATTATAAAATTATAAAATTAAAAACATTTATTAATTTTATTTTATATATAAATATATTTTAAAATAAAATAAAATTTTAATTTAATATATGAATTTTAATTTAAGATATTAATTTTAATTTAATATATTAATTTTAATTTAATATATTAATTTTAATTTAATTAATTTAAATTAAAATTATTAAATAATAAGTTACGTTTATTATTATATTTATAATTAATATTATATATATTTATAAATTTTAATATATACGTAAAACCTTTTTTATATTTTAATTAATTAAACATTAATATAATTAAAAAAGTATTTACGAACGAAATAAATAAATACGCGTATATATAATTTAAATTTATTAAAATAATATATATATATATATATATAATTTTAAAAATTAAAATATTTTTATATTAAAATTGTATTTTATTTTAAAATATATTTATATATAAAATAAAATTAATAAATGTTTTTAATTATTTAATAATTATTTTTAATTTAATTTTAATTTAATTTTAATTTAATTTTAATTTAATTTTAATTTAATTTTAATTTAATTTTAATTTAATTTTAATTTAATTTTAATTTAATTTTAATTTAATTTTAATTTAATTTTAATTTAATTTTAATTTAATTTTAATTTAATTTTAATTTAATTTTAATTTAATTTTAATTTAATTTTAATTTAATTTTAATTTAATTTTAATTTAATTTTAATTTAATTTTAATTTAATTTTAATTTAATTTTAATTTAATTTTAATTTAATTTTAATTTAATTTTAATTTAATTTTAATTTAATTTTAATTTAATTTTAATTTAATTTTAATTTAATTTTAATTTTATTTAAATTTTAATTATTTATTATTTAAATAATAATAATAAAATAATAAATTTAAATATTAATAAATTAAAAATTTTTTATTATAATTTTTTATTTTATTTATAAATTTTATTTAATATAATATAACTTTTTTAAAAAATTATTTACGTACATAAAATATATTATATTATTTTATTATTATAACGTTATTTAGTTTAATATATATATATATTAAAAAATATTTTAATTTTATTTATTATTTAAATAAATATTAAAATAATATTAAATTTTAAATAATTAACGGTTTTAAATATATAATTTAAATATTAATTAATATATTATAATTTTAAAGCTTTTAATTTAAATAAATAAAAACTTAATATATATTAAATTATATATTAATTATTAATCGATTATTTTTAAATTTAAATTAATATATAATCGATTATTAATTAATTAAAGTTATTAAACGTTTTTAATAAAAATATTTATTTATATATATAAAACATAAAAATATATATTTATTTATTTTTTCGAAAAATTACATTTAATTTATAAGTTAAAGTTTTAAGCTTTTATTTAATTAAAAATATTTTTTAACGTCGTTTAATTCGATATGTTTTTAAAATAATTTATAAAAAATAATTTAAGCTTTTTTAAATATTCTTTAAAATTAAATAAAATAAAAGGTTTTATTAAATTTAAATTACCTTTTATAAATTATTTTATAAATATATAATAAAAAGTATTTAATTTTAAATTAAACTTAATTAAAAAAATACGTATATATACTTTTACGTATTTTTTAAAAAAAGATTAAATTTTATTTTTTATTTTAATAATATATAAAAATAACAAAAAAATAAACAACTTTAAAATTAAATTTTATTAAAATATTTATAAATTTATTATAACTTTTAATTTTTAAATTTAAATGTAATCGATTTATAATAAAATAATAATAATTATTAATCGATTATTACTTAATTTATATTATTTATATTTAATTTTATAATCGATTAATAATTAATTATTATTTTATTATATTAAAATAATCAATATACGTTTCGTTTATATATATAAATAACGTTTTTTTTAAAAACGTTATTATATAAATATTTACTTTTTAATTTATAATAATAATTCGTTTATATTATCGTTATTTTATTTTTATATTTTATATATAATTATATTTATATAAAACTTTTATTATTTATTATTATTTATAATATATTGAATTTAATTAATTAATATTAAATAATAAATAATTAAACTTTTATTAAAAAATATTATAATATAAATATATAAAAGCTTTATAATATTTAATTAAAAACTTTATTTATATTTAAATATAAAATTTTAATTTTACGAAAAATATTTTAAAAAATAATTAATATTATTTTAAAGTTAAAATTTTTAAACTTTGTAATTTAATTTATAACTTTAAATAATAATTACATTTTATTATATGTTAAAAAAGCTTAATATTTAAAAAAAAATTATATTTAAAACGTTTTAAAAAAAGCTTTTTAATTAATTCTTTTTTTATTATGTTTGAACTTAAAACGTTATAAAATACGTTTATTATTTATTAATTTATTAAAAAAAATTATATTTTTTTAAATCTTTTTAATACGTTAATTCTTTTATTTATATAAATTAATAAATTTAAAACGTTATAAAATACGTTAATAAATTATTTTTTTATTAAGAAAAAAAATTAAGTATTTTTTCAAAATTTTTTTTTAAACATTTATATATTTATTTTTATATTTTTTATAACGATTAATATCTTTTTTTAATATTTTTTAATATAATATTTTTTTTAAAAAAATTAAAAAATCTTTAAAATTAAAAACGTAAATATTAATTAAACTTTAAAAATTACCTTTTTTATTAATTTATAAATAAATAATTTAAAAAAATTCATAATTTATATTTAAAACTTATTTTATTATATTTATTTAAATGTAAATATATAAAATCATTTAATTTAATTGTAATAAATTTAATATTAATTTTAATATTATTTTTTTAAAACTTTTTTAATTTTTAAAACTTTTTTAAAATATTTTTTTATTATTTAAATGTTAATAACTTTTTTATTATAACGTAATTAACTTATAATTTATTTATTATTAACTTTTTTATATAAGTTTTTTTAAAAATATTATTTAATTTACGTAAAAAAATAAATAAATATAAAAATTAAAAAATTTATATAAAAGTTAATTTAAATGTAAAATATAAAAAAAAGTTATTAATATTAAATTTATTATTTTTATATTATATAATTAAAGTAAAATTTTATAAATAAAATTAAAACGTAACATTAATAATATATATTTTTTTTAATTTTTTTTATTAATATTAAAATAATTATTACGCGTTTCGCGTATATATATAAGTAACGTTTTTTTTTTTAAAAAAACGTTATTATATTTTTATTTTTTATATATAATTACATTTATATACACCTTTAATTAACGATTATTATTTATAATATATTAAATTTAATTAATTAATATATTATAAATTAATTACATTTAAATTTAAAAATTAAAAATTATAATAAATTTATAAATATTTTAATTAAATTCGTTTATTATTATATATTAATATAATTTTATAAATTAATACGTATAAAAAAATTTAATTTAAAATTAATAATATAAAAAATTTATTAAAAAAATTATAAAACTTTTTATTTAAATTTTAATATTAATTTTTTTTAAATAATAAAACATTTATTATTAATTATATTATTATATATTTTTAATATTATATTATTTTATTATTAAAAATATAATAAATTATATTAAATAATTTTAAAAAATAAAACGTATTTTTAAATATTTATATATATATAAATTATATATAATAACACGTAATTATATTTTTAATATTAATATTAATATATTTTTATATTAAAATTTTATTTTATTTTATAATATATATATTAAATAAAATTAATAAAAAAATTTAATTATTTTATAATTATTTAAATAATAAAAAAAAAATAATAAATTTAAATATTAATAAATTAAAAAAATTATATTATATTTTATTATTTTATTAATAAATTTCGTTATTTAATAATATATTTTTATTGGAACATTAATACCTTTATTTTATATGCTTTTATTTTATCGGACGGCATTATTAATTATATTAATATGTATTTTTTATGTTTTATTATTTTATACTTAAATAAATAAAATACATTATCTTTTATAACCGTTTATATGTATATATATTTTAACACCGGAGTCATTTATATTAAAACCTTTATTTAACCGATAATTTTTATATATTTTATTAAATATAATATAAATTTTTAAACATAATTTACGAATATAAAATATGTTATTTTATTTTATTATTATAACGTTATTTAATTTAATATATTTTTAAAAAAAATTTAAAAAATATTTTAATTTTATTTATTATTTAAATAAATATAAAAAAATTATTAAAAATTATTAAATTTTTATTTATAATATATTTATATAAATTATAATAATATATATATTTATAAATTAAAATAAATAAAAATTAAATATTAATTTATTTATATATCGATTATTAATCGATTATAAATTAAGTTTAAATCGATTACTTTTAAATTTAAATTAATATATAATTATAATTTTTGAAAAATTTATTTTTTAAATTTTAATAAATTTATAATCGATTATTAATTAAATAATAATCGAGTAATAATTAATTAAAAATTATATTATATTTTTAAACGTTTAAAAACTTTAATTTATTAATAATTAATTATTATTCGATTAATAATCGATTATATTTTAATAAATTAAAAATTTAATTTTTAATAAAAACATTTATTTACGTGTATAAAATACAAAAATATACATGTTTAATTTTTCGAAAAGTTAAGCTCAACCAGTGGGTCAAAGTTCTGAGCTTTTATCCAATTAAATTACTCCCTCCCCCTGTCTTGGCGTCGCTCAATTCGGTACGTTTTTGAGATGATCTACAGGGGGGGATTTGGGCTCTCCTAGGTACTCGCCCGTAGCAATTATATGAAGCTACAGTAGCCTCTGGGTCTGTAACGCACAGATGCAAAGGTGGGAACGGAATTCTGCGCGTAGGTCTCCCGATTTGCCTATGAACCGTCACTCTGTGATAGGTAGGAAACGAGAGCCAGGCTACAACGTAGATCCTCAAGCGCGTCGCGTGCCAGTCCCCAAAGTACCTCAAAAGCGTACGTACGTCTTTGAGCATCCAGAAGAGCTGACAGTCACGAAGCCCCGTATTCAGCTACTCTATCCAAGGCGAAATGCGAGGCAGTATCCTGTTTCCAGCTTTCCAGCAAGTCTGGTTTCTGATACTGCTGCCGAGCTTACTGCGAAGCTAGATCAGGCTCTGACAGTCTCGAAAGCGGAATAAATTACCGGCAACCCCGGTGCCTAGCTCCATGAACGATAGAGAGAGAGAGAGCTGATGCGGCGTCAAGACTGAGAGGTGAAACTCGAGATGAATATGCAGGGGGGGTTCCAGGTGTCAGAAGCGGGGCAGCAAGACGTTTTGATGGTGTTTTAGGCAACCCTTCCTCAAGCTGCCCAAACCGTCGGACCACCAACACTTCGAACGTTGGCACCATGGACCAACCAGGAGCATGGTCGCTCGACCCTGAATGACGCGCATATGAAGCTCGCGGCCTGAACCGCGGGCCACTTGCCATGTCGCTTACGAGAGTGGACGTGCCAGCCGCACGATATTAAGGCAACCTGTGGACCGCGCATCCGCGGCAGCCCTTTCCACGATCCACGGTGTCCAATATGCGCCTTTCCATGTGCAAACTAGATACTCTGCTAACAGCTCGCCCCCCCTCCTCCCGTTTGCTGACGGACGAGGGGAATAGGTAATCTTCCGCCAGCCTGCATGCAAAGGCTTCTCCCTCCTATCCTCTCAGAAGACCTCGACGATGGCATCGACAAACGCGGCCGCTCAACGGCGCGCAGTGTTTGTTAACGATCTCTCCCAACTCACGGCAGTGTTCACGCCACCATGTCCGATTACGTGGCTGCTCACCACCACGAAAGTGCCATCGCAGTTTCCACCGTTTCCCACAACAGGGCCTGCCTCGTGCGATCCTCCGGGATGGGCAAACTACCTGGCCAGCCAAGGATTTGCCTTCTACTCACCTGCTATCTGCCCGAGCGGCTTCTCCGCTGGATGCACCGTCGGCAGTAGACCGAGCGACCAAGGATTTCCCCCGATAACAGCTGGCGAGACCGCGATGTACTGCGTGCCGAGGTGAGCCCGAGCATCAAGAACACCCCGAATTTTAACAGATCGACTCACCCGGTGGTTGAATATGTAGCGGCTTCACCTGCACCTCCGATACCACCGACTTTCGCGGAGGCGTCTGGGGATATTCGCGCACAGCATCAGGAAAGGGTGCGTCTGTCACCGTAGGACCAGCGATACAGATTAGGTGGCAGGAACACGACCTGAGCCTTCTTGCCACGGATCCGATGACCCCTGCGCCATCGCCGGCTGCAGAACCAACCGCGACTTTAACTTCCTCCTTACGCTTCCCACTCAACACAGCTCAAGTCATCATATCTTCAAGTCCCACTATACCGGCAACCAGCACGGTGAAACCGAGCACGAGCACGAGTATGCGGCTCCTCACGCTCACGCCGTTGGAAGTACCTCAGACATCTTCCAGCTCATCGGCGACAAATACCGCAACCGAGACCGGGTTCGGAGAACACTCTGCAGACAACAGCCCTGTCTCTGGGACCACGACGGCTGCGAATACTTCGGAGAGCCTACCGTCGCCTTTATCCGATCAGCCGAACTCGCAGACTTCTGTTGGATTAGCTGGTACGCCCAGCGCAAGTGGCGGAAACGTTGAAACTTCTACTGGAACTGCGGGAAGCTCCGCCAACGTCGCCTCGAGTACTAGCACGGCAGCTATGGCACTGTCCGGGATCCTGATAACTATGATACTGGGATTTCTGGCCGTGGCAGCTGTTCGCCGATATCGCAGGTATCGAGCCGGGGAGATCGAGGCCTTTATACCCATACCGATGGTGGCCCGGATCAGGCGACTTCTCAGCGGACGGAGCAGCGGGATTCTCCCTCAACGGAACACCGCGCAGGGCCCGTGCAAACATCTAGGAGCAGAGTTGGACACCCACGGGCCAATACCAGAGTTAGGACCGGGAAATCCCCTTGGAACGAAAGAGAATCCAGCCGAATTGGCTGGGGCCAGCAGCGCGAGAAATAGCTGGGTGTCACACGTGTCACGAATATTCTCCGTGAGGTTGAAGAAAGAGGTATGGTCAGTGTGACCGCCAAAGACGCTCGCGGCAAGATGCCGTTTTCCTAAGCTAATCCCAGGGACCGGTCTCCCTGAGTGGCGGAAAAGACCAGCCCTCGAGACGATGCTTGGCGACATCGCGTAGATCGTAGGGCGATCACATTCACCTCTATATACCTAGGTAGATGAAAAATCGAAACTTTGAATCCACGCTTACCTGGTGCTCTTCAGTAGGTCGATCGACATACGTAGAAGCCTCTCACGGCCCCAAGATGTCTATCAGCGAGAGTGTATTTGATGGCAGACTAAATCCTTCTACAACTAGGCCGGAATCATATCAAATTTGAGATGGTGCCTATCGCATCGCTCGGCAGCCATCGTACTAACCAGAAGAGCAGAAGTCCTCCGAGGTCCTATTCTAGTCATCCGAGAAAGCTGCAATCTCGGATATACACCAGGTGTACGAGGGACAATCATCGATACCGGCCACATCGGATAGATAGGTACCTTACGAAGAGGCATATGGAGTATGTGCGGTTCTAATTCTGCCTGTCCGATATCGACGAACCCAAACTTGCAATTGTCTTCGTTCTCGCTCATCTGACCCCACCGCCGCATTGGCTCTATGAACACGTCTTGGTTCCTTTGTTGGCCAAAGTTGAGGGATCCTTGCCCTGGCCGCGAAATCGCATTCTAATGCCACCACATCAACGATGCGCGGGCCAATCCTTTTACGAAAGGAGGAAATAGTTATACGAGACACGAATCAGGGGCATGGATGCTCGGTTGCATGACTCACTGGGTTCCCGTAACGGTCTCGTGACATCGTAGTCCTGCTTGTTGATGCCGTACGAGATGGCAACTCGCCTTCCTTTCTAGTATCTTCTTGGGGAGGTTGAACTCGTGACAGATCGGTCATCCTAGCTCGACGCCGCGCACCATCTCGAGAGCACGTATCATCGCCCCGGCAGTACGAAAACAGCCCGTGAAGTAGGCCCTGCTTCTCTTCAGCCGAGGGACGATGACCATGCTCGCGAGTTTCAGGAGGAAGGCCTCCCGCTTCCTGGTAGATTCTCCCCTGTGGCTGAAGGCTATCTCCTGGTATGTACTATCTGACAGCTCGATAAAGTCAAAGCCGTGATTCACGAGCTCGAAGCACAGGTCTTGGCAGTCAGTGGAGAGCCCGCCGTCTTGAAACTACACGCTGTTGACCTTGATACCGATCAAAAACGCTTTAGGGTTGACCCGTTTCCGAATCTTTGTTAGAAATTAAGAATCAGCCGCGGCCAATCAAGAGCGAGACGCCATATTCGTCGGTTTGCTTGTTGGTTGACAGAGAAAGGAACTGCGTCAAGATTTTCTGACAGTTGTCCACCAGACATGACCGGCGCCTCAAGTTGAATACAGAACCTGCTGCGTTACTCCACCGAACATTGCTTGATTAAGCCACAGGTCTAGTCGGACTAACGTTTCTGGCTGAGTACCTACCTACCTCCTAGACGTGTATTTTCACGTTCAATATTTCGAGGACAAATCAGTGCGACCTCGATTGCTATCATTGCTTCACATCAGTGGCATCCTCATCGAGGGGATGAAATCCTTCTCCGATCGGGTCGGAAACGAAGTGGCTCAGTCTACGCAAGACGAGCAACCATGGACTCAAAGTCCACAAAGCTTTAAGCGTCATTTTCGGTCGCACGAAACGAAGTAGGAACTCATAAGCGATTCCTTAAAGATATGCTCCTATATACCTGATACCTGGCTTCTGCCTTGACCGCAAGAAAAGGGAACTAGATGTCGGTGCCAAAGAAGAGGTAACAAACTGAGCAAGTAAACGACACGGGATCTGGGTCTACTTTTGATGATTAGGGCGGTGGTCTTGATTGTTGGAACCCTCTACGTTCTACCACATTCTGGCGTGCGCTAACTATCATTCTCAGATGGATACCTAATGAACACAGTCCCTTCTGGAAACCCATGCTCGGTATCGAGGTCTGCCAGAACGCCTCCAGCAGCATCAATTTCACAACCAAACTGCTGATAGGCAATTTTTAGCATGTTCCCCGAGAAGATAGCGCCACGACCAGTTACGCAGGACCCTCCCCGCAGGCGATTTGTCTTTACCAAGGTACCTGTCTCCCATCATATGCCCACATCTTGCCGCCATGTGTCTCCCTCTCGGCGGCATCGATGACCTTGACGATTCCAGCAGCACTTGCCGACACTGGTACGGTCGCCTCCTTCAACCCAAACGCTTCAGCGCCGCGGTTACCGAGGTCTGTCTGAGCCCAGCTATCACCACTTTAGCATCGCGTCCTCGAATACCGATAGGGCGCTTTCAACTTACCCCGGGTCGATAGGGAACGCGCAAATCAAAGGTTCTTCGATGTGGATAGCTTTGGTGTACCAGTGCACGACGAGCTTCGTCGGAGCATAGGCAGCGTTTTGCATCGGGATCATGTCTCTGGTATCATCACTTAGTCGCCATCGCCCACACGGGTACGTCATCTGATCACTCACTATATGAAAACGTCAGTAGGTCTTCGATGGAGATAAAGGAGCCACACCGTCGCCGACGTACCGTAAGCCATGCCGCGCAGGAACCGATAGTAACCCATGTAGGCTTCTCGGACCTCTTCAAGACCGGTAGAAAAGCCTGGTAGAGTCGGAGGAATCCGTAGACATTGACCTCGATGTGCTTCTGGATCTCGTCAGTCTCGACCTCGGATACCTTGGGCCAAGACAGGCCAATGCCAGCATTCGCGATAACGATATCGACATGGTCGATACCCAAAGACCAAAGCTTCTCCACGGCGTTTGCGGGATCATTGGGATCAGCTGCATCGATCTTGACCAGGATGTGCGTAGTATTGTCGGCCGTGGTCAAGTTCAGGAGGGCTCTGGACGCCGGAAGGTCAGGGTCACGGTTGGCCGAAATAACGACATGGTTTGGCTTTGCTAGATAGAGCTCGAGGAGACCCTTTCCAATTCCTCGAGTAGTACCGGTGATGAGCACCACAGTGGGAGACATGGCAAGACCTCGTAGCAAGTAGAGGGTTTAGGCGGGACTGCTTATCCGATTGTCAAAAACGATTGGATCGCGACCGAATTCCGACTAGACCATGAAGGCGAGAGGCGCACTTTTATACCCACAGGAATTACTCCTCGGGTATACATTGTAACTCATGGCATTACTCTGGTATTACTCTTTTGCGAGATGAGCTGCGAGATGAGCTGCGAGATGGGCTGCGAGGTAAGCTGCGAGGTAAACTGCGAGGTAAGCTGCGTGGTCACCTGCACGGTAATCATTACTGGGTTGGCCCACCGCTTACGACTTAGCTTCTCGCGATGTTCGAGCTAATACACGTAGTTGATATTCGACTGACTAAGGATCGCGACCAATACTAGATTGAAGAGGGAGTCGCAGAATGTGCCAAATGAAGATGTAAAAAGAAAGAGAGAGTGTGTAGTGTACTTCGAAGCTAAACAGTACGCGCAACCAAAGCCTCAGGAGACAGACCCGGTTCCAAGGTGATATTCTTTCCAGTCTCTTATAGAGGCATCCGACTCGGTGCCAAAGGGGTTTTGATCAACTAAAGGTCTTTCATCATCCTAGACCAGGTCTCCACGTCTCAAACAAGACGCTGCCGGGCCCATCGAAGTCTCGTACTACCTACAACACCCCTCGATATGATCTAAAACGCCTTCGGCCGCCATAATTCCTCGTACGTATACATTACCTCACTCATGGTAACAACGTAGGCCTAGACATCTCAAAAGCACTAAGCATCTACCTGGAGATTTGTGCAAGATACCAGGGTGAGTCAACTCGATATAAAGAGGCTTCTCGAAACGGCCTACGAGAACCTCCAAGATGTTCAGGTTATCGGTAGACGGAAACACACCCATTAGCGGAAGCTGTCAAGATAGAATTGAAAGGGGCTCGGCTTCGCAGGTAATCTTTGATAGGTTTCGGTGCCTCGGCAGTGTCCGCCAGAACATGATGATGGCAAGTAGCGGCTGAGACTACTCAAGGTCTTCGTCCCGTTAGTAATTTGGTATGCCTCCGGCGGTCCTCCGGAGGCCCCTCCGGGGAGGTCCTCGCTTCGCTCGAGTTAGTACTAACCAAAGTAACCGTACGTAACTTAGTACCGTACATGTACCTTAATCAACTGCAATAGAGTGCCTTACCCAACATGTACATGTAGGTATTCAACCTTCTCATTCACCACCTTCATGTACTCCAGTACATAAGGTTTATACCTAATGTAAGGTACCACCTTAATTGGGCTCCTGTCAGTACCAAGTACATGTAGTATCCCACAGCCTACAGAGTTTGGAATAGCTGCTTCACAAATACGCGAAGCAAAGCCATAACATTGATGCTTAAGGTTTGCCTCACAGTTTGCTGGTTTGCTCCAAAATTACAACTTTGTTATTCCATTCGGTTTGTCTGACTCACTTGTCCTGACTCTCTCATCACCCATCTCAATTCCCATAACTCTGCAATTTACGGACACGGACAACACAATTCCATTCTTGTAATTCATCATTTTCTACCAACGCAGCAGACAACGAAGCTGTGCCATCTGCCATCACCCCATTCCCAGGCTACACGATGGAACCCAAGCCATACTCTATATATAAAATCCTATCATCATCCAGGTCGCTATCCAGCTTGACCCTTTTCTCAACTTGATCAACCTCTTTTCCAACCGCAATCAATTATTATCAGCAACATCAAAACATCAATTCACAGGACTCAACATCATCGCCATTTACAGATGAACCGGGCATTATGTCCTTCGTGTCAGCCGACTACCTGAATTGGCGAGTTGACCCATACATCTTGGCAGCTGGTCTGTAAGTCTAATGTCCCATACTTATCTCATTCACATACAAAACCTCCCGACACTCGTCCTCTTCTACACCTCTCATCGCCATAGTCTTTAAGCATTCGTTCCCACTCCCGTACTCACATGAACATAACCAAGAATCAGACTATTTGACAAACATGGACTTCGATGATTCCCAGCTCCCTGGTCGATTACTGCAGGAGGCAGAGGACCTATTCGAGCGAGTAATGGACGATAGCGCCGCACCAGACCGTCGACAGCAAGTGAGGGAGAAATTGAAACGAAAAATTGCCCGCCATGATGAGAACCTGGATCTGGAGAAGAGAAGGGACAATTTCTCCCGTCTACAATCTTTCGACCTTCACACATCCACAACCAATTTCCTCGACTTTTCCTCGACTAAACCATGTCTAACACAGACGAATCCCGACGTGAGGGCCTGACGGCCAAGGAGTATGAACGACGTGAAGATATATTCACTGTCGTAGCGAAGGCCAGAGTTTTTGACGGAAGTCTCTGGGACCGTGTGGCCACGATAGAGTTGAGCCACATCAATAAGATGCTTAAACAAAGCATTATGCCCTTTGTATCTGCCGACTACCTAAACTGGGAAGTCGACAATACATTTTGGCAGCTTGTCTGTAAGTCTAGAATCCATCCCAACCTTTTCCAGCTATGCTCGTCTCATACTCACCTACATTAATAGCAGAGAAGGAGGGACAGTTGAAATGGCCGAGGCCGCCAAAGTATGGCGTGCCGTACTCGGCTAAGTATCTCGAGGCGTTCATGAAGAACTCCGAGAAAGAGCATGACAAGAGGAAGAATACGGGAGAAGTGCTGGCTAGAATTGCCCACTTCATGCCGGAAGGCGGGATGCCGTCCGAGCGCCCGTCGGCGCCTCAAAAAGAAAGAGAGGCCATACACATCAGTCTCGTGGGTAGGCTTTCGCCTTACCTGCAGCACTGTGGCCCTATGGAGATACACTTGCCTTGCGCGCTAGACGTGCATATCATCGACGAGCTCTTTGAGGAAGACACTGTAAGTTCCCCGCCCCCTTCCTTCAGAGACAAGATTGTAGGCAGCCAGATAGAGATGATGGAGACGAGCTAATTACCTTCTCCAAAATAGTCAGCGGAACTACCGGTGATGCCAGACCCTGTCGCGCGAATTGTCACATTATTGGACAATGGGGAGACATACGAGACCATCTACAACGCTATAATAGATAGCGACATGGTCGATGGAATTACGAACAAGGGATGCTTCGAAAAGGACAGCATGTAGCTCGGTGGTGGGCTATCGTTGCAACCGGGAGGCTGAAAGTACCCGTTCTTTCCTCTATCCACTTCTTGCTTCTTCTTCACCCAGGTCCTCAATTCACAACACATCTCACAAGTTCAATCAAGATGGATACCCGTACCCAAGACGAGGCCACACCTGTGGCATACACAAGCATAGAGACTTTCGTACGCATCCTGAGGACGAAGAGCAGGATAGACCAATTCCGCAACGCTCTGGACGCCTTCCAGAAGGCCGAGGGGATAGACGGGAGCGAAATCATACGCGTCTCCGTATCAAGGATGGACAGGTCGCGCACGGAGCGCCTGATGCAGAGGGCCGGCTACGGCGCAGCTATAGATGCCAAGTATGCTCGGTACTATGACGAAGGTGGCGTTGACCTCGAAGCCGAAGACTTGAACTGGCGAGTCAACGACGCGTTTTGGCAACTGGCTTGTAAGTCCAACAATCCGCTATACTGACCTCTTCCGACCGTGCTCGTCTTAACTCACACTCTTCACAATCCCCTTCCCCTTCCAGTCTGCCTCCCATCTAACTAATCTGCAGCAGACGCGCTGCCTTCCCGAAGTCGACGAGCCGACATATTAGATGCAGTTTCCTTTGATGACGGCTCTGACGGCAACCCTTTAGAAGCAATGATATGGGCAGACTTGGCTAATCCATCTACTGCGATAGAGCAGACCAAGGCCCGCTACTATCATTAAGAAGTTCTGCGTAGCCTACCCACAGAAGCAGCTTAGCTTCTACAATCTTATGGAGAACAGACGGATGTGGGATACCGTCTGGCAGAGGCCGGCGTTCATGTTCTGGCTACTGGCTTGTAAGTCCAACAATCCGCTATGCTGACCTCTTCCGACTGTGCTCGTCTCAACTCACACTCCTCACAATCCCCTTCCCCTTCCAGTCCGCCACCCATCTGACTAATCTCCAGCAGACGCATTGCCTTGCCGACGTCGACGAGAAGACATATCAGATGCAGTCTCCACTGCTGGTCGAGAGGGCAACGAGAAACCTCGATGTGCGACGGGGACGCAGACCAGGCTTTCAGATACCAACCTCGAGTCCCATCAATGGCTCTGACAACAGTGTCGCCGGCCTCTATTCATCGTCTATGTCATCACCATCCCGCCATCCCAATCCTTCCGTTATGCTCGTCCCATAGTTCCGTTACTATGACTGACAGGATGGATGAGCTGATGGAGCAGACCAAAAAGCTGCGGGAGCGGATGTCATGGCTGATTAGTTCGGTCGGATCAGATAAGGAAAAAGGTCAGGCCACGGCGCCGCAGATGAAGCTTCAAGTATTTGACAAGTATTTGATGCTGTCTTGAGGCGGACCAGTTGAAGAAGAAGCAACAGCTGAGGACGCAGCTGGCGGAGAGCCAGAACCAACTGGACGGATCCAACAAACGTCGTCGAATCGAGTACGAAAGCGATGAAGATGACGTTGAGCCTCCCACACCTTGGGAGGAGGTAGTGGGAAATCTATCTTCTTTCCTACGCATGTATCATCCCAAGTCGAATAACGAGGAGTCATGCCCAAAAGAAATCATTCTTGGCCACATTGCCACTGCCGCCGCTAACACACACCAAGCTCAAGATCATATCCTAGACTTCTTCGGAAAATGTCCACCGGGGAGTTGGTACTGTTTTGAGGAGACCGTGGAAAATGGATTCGCAGGCGGTCTCGCCGCCATAAACGAAGGATCAGCGACTGAGTGTGCAAGACACACGGAAGCGAGCCTGCTGCATGCAGATAAGGAACTGCAACGAAAGCGGCATGATAGCGAGCTCCCAGTTTGGAAGATTTATGTGCAGGTGGTATTGTTTCGAGGACATGGCTGAGTTTTCGGACATGGACATGAGAACTCGATTGAGCTCAGTATCCTTTGCGCAGTCGGCAACGCACCCAAGGATATGGAAGAGCTTGGGAAGCTCAGATGGCCGCTGGTTCTCTAGACGTCGCATGCGCCAAAGATGCGCGCTATGTATGTATCTCATAGATACCCTTCCACTGACATACCATCTTCTTCATCGACTTAGACAAGGTATGACCCGCCACACGCCCTCTTCCGAATGAGACAACGTCACTGACCATTTGCCCGGTAGGACTCGAAGGTTGTACGTCTTGGTTCGAGAGACCATCTCTCTGGATCCGCAGGTCCCATACTCTACCAGAATCGAGATCCTAGGCGGCTTCGTATCGCCGGGCGAGAGTTGCTCGGTGAGAGAAGACGAGCTGCAGGCCAAGTACCACGAGGGTCACGCATACCGGGTCTATGTGGAGACGTCCCAGCAAGGGCTCTGCACACATTATTGATCAATGTATAGGAATCATGGACGGAACAGATAATGATTCTGGACATGGTTGGCTGGTATATGGAACTGATGTGGACACCGAGATGGGTCTAGAACGGTGGGAAGAGCTTTGATGTCGTATAAGAAGCAGCTGGATGCTTTTGATCAGGTCAGATATCAGAGGGTCAAGATACCACTCCGGATAGTCGGAGATTCTAGGAGTGATAGTGGTATTTAATGCCATGGGACCACCGCGTAGCGGCTATCCAGAACCTCTTATGGGGTATGAGGGCGTGCTGAGCTAGGTTATTTTACTCTACATACATCCAACAAATCTCATCTGAAGATGCTGTCGGAGTACCGGATATACTTATATCCGGTATCCAGGTGTATATATAGCTGCGCCATCTGGCCACCTAGCTTCCTGGGACTTCTTCCCTCTCTATCGATACATTTCACAGATGCGTCGCCGAAAGACGTTTCACGTTGTGTCCTCCCTACGGCCCAGTGAGTGAAGTACCCAATCTCTTGTCCAAGTTATTTTGTTCTCGTGCGTGGCCTAAAAGCCGTTGCTGTTGATATAGCCCTGTGGGCTTCCCTCGGTGCGCCGTGATGGCAGCTGTGTTCGAGCCTGAAGCGCTACAATGGAAAAATATGTTTGATTATCTTGTGTTAGTAGTAACGAAGCCCCCGAACGCCGTGTCCTAAGTTGATAGGTTAGTGAAATGAATGCACCCTAGCGGGTGCAGATACGGCCATAGAAGTTCTTAACCTCAAGGTAGTCTCTGAAGGTCTCTGGCCCCATAAGCTCCTCCAGGTACCTCCACCGTATTTCCCCGATCAGAGGTCTCACCGGGTGCCGGCCATGACGCAAAGGTGCCCAGGGTCCTTCGACATCTCACCAGGTGCTCTGGGCCCTTCTCTCTTCCACACGCGCAGTCGAGCTTCGCATCTTCGTGCCTGAACTTGCGGTGGTACCAGGCAAAGTCCCCGTGCCCAGTACGCATCGCCAAGAAGAGATTCTACTACTGACGCCAAGGTTTGAAAGCTAGATTCTTGGGGGATAAGTCGATGGAATGCTCTATGACTGACGATGGTTTCCATCCTGGACTAATATCTAGGTACATGAATAGACTTGGGGATCGCCGACGGAAGCAAGCCCGCATAAAAGAGACCAGCCGACCTTGTTTCCAACACTAGAGACTGTCGACAGAATCGGTCGTCAGACCATGGCCATATCTTTGGTTCGTGTACGTCTAAGATATCTGGAATGACTGTGTTGACTCTCCTATCTCCATAGTGATGCCATCTGTACGTACTTGATCAACCACTCGCAAGTCATCATCACTGCTGTGAAGGATGGATGTCGATAGAGAGAAGAAATCTAGAGGCTAGGTTGCCAGATAGCGTAGTTATTATCATCTAGAGCTTTTGGTAAACCTGTAAGTCGCCCGAAATTCCCCAGGGCACGGTGGCGATAGACCTATTCAGACATGACTACCTCGGGCCACTCCTCCCCCGTCTTCTCTTCCACGTCGTCAAAGGTTTCTATCGGTATCGAGGTCAGTAAAGCGACTTTATATCCTCCCGAAGGGATCTCGTGCATGCTATGGTAGATGGCGCATATTCCGCCACTCATGCCTGCCTGGATCGCTCTTTCGCGAAGGTGAACGACGTCTATCGGGAACTCTCGGATATCCCGGATACATTGGCGCGTGGTGACGAGGTCCCTGGCCGGCTCGTGGCCCCGAATGTCTGGTTTCGCTCCTCCATCGATCCAGACCATACGGAACAGCCAGGTCCACATCAACGCCCGGTTCACGACTCCGGCCCGCTGGTCTGACAAAGGCCGATTCATCCAAGAGCGATCATGCTGATGTATGTCGTGCATTCTCTCAATTTTCTCAACCCGTGCTAACGTCACCTCCACGTTCTGCGGTAATATGACCAACCCGCCACGTTTTACCACGCCGCCATGCTCCCTCGCGTTCTGCATGGCCAGATCCGGGCCTTTGTATTCGATAGACAGAAACACCCCCAATGTTAGCCAGATGAACCCGTCTGACAGTCTGTCCTTTACGATGATAGGGATTGCCCATGTCCCTGGTTGCGGATCATCCGCGACGTGGCAGACTGCCATGTCAATCGAGGCCAGAGCCGCGATCCTGATCAACAGTCTTCTGATGACAAGGTCGCCCTCGGTGTCAGACATCGCGAGCAAGTACGCGGCGTAGAAGTTTACCTGGTGATCTGTCATGTTCCTATATACCGACGCGCCGAAGTCGGTCACCTGGAATGCCCCCGTTCTTTCCATATCCAGCTCCAAGCATCCTAGCTTGTGGAGACGGACGTTTGCCTCTTCCCAGATGTGAGGGCTGGGAGGTTTCCTGATGCTCATCTTCCATGGTACCATAGGCCCGATAATCTTGGTGAGGGATAGCGCGGTAGGCAGCAGGTCTTCATTCCAGGCTGGTCCGAAACGTTCGAGGAACGTCTGCGGCGCATCAACCAGGCTGGGATCGTAGGTCACCAGGAACTCGACCTTGTCGAGGTCGGCTCCTGATTTGAGAACCCACGATTGGTGTCGCATCAGCTCGCACCTCTCGAGCCGACGTCTCCGAATAACCAGCTGGAAGGTCTCGTCATCCATCTGCAGGCTTTCGGTTACCCAAACCGAAGATATGAAAAGTCGGAGTTTCTCAAACTGGGTGGAAAACGGGTAGTCGGGGGCGAGAGACAGCAGACGAACTTCTAGGAGCTCCGTGACGTCCTGTATAGCAGTCGAGGTACCGTTGGCGCTCGGCAATTTCATCTCGCTTGCTTCGGTGTGATTGAGATCAGGGATCTCAGTTTCTGACGCTCTGATTACGCGACCACCCTGATCAATTACGTCGGCGACATGGTCGGCCATGCTGTTGTTCCAGCCCCGACCAAGGATCTGAACCTTGGGCCACTCATGCAGATCCGGAAACGTCAATCGCCGGACGGACTCCTTCCCGAAGCTCTTCTCCATCAGCTCGAGGGTGCGTCTGGACTCGAAGACGCTCATAAGCAGGACGACGGCTACTCGACAGTCCCCCGATTCCAGCTGCTGCTGCCCCCATCGTGCCAGCGCGGCGAACATCGTCTCCTCCTCCCAAGTCGGGTACCAGCTGACGTCGACTACCAACGTGAGGCGCCGAGTGCCACCCACGCCGTCCTCGACCAAGTACTTGGCGAAATCACGGGTAGTCGCCAAGGTCATCTTATTATCGGAGCCCAAGCGCATGTCGCCGTATTCTTCCTTCGAGGCTACGTTATTCATGATCATCCACCGTTTAAGCAGTACGGTCTCAGTCTCGTCCGGTATTACGTATATGACTCGGTTGGGGGCCCGACCCTCCCGAGCCAGTTGGAAAATGTGTGACAGCATGGTGGTGCTCTTGCCCGAGGCTGGCATTGAGGTGACGGCAGTGACGTTGAGACAACCGTCCGAGTTCGCCTCGGCCAATTGGTTGTCGAGGTCTTCTCGCACGGCCATCCAGGCCGAGCAAGGGTCAATGTGCGCCATTGTGATTGGTGGGTTTGGAGTGGTATCGCTCAAAGTGGTAATGAACCTTGCGAGGAACTGATTTTGGGTCGCTTTGCGCCCAAGTACAAAGTACAAATTGAACTGGAAACTGATTGTAGGTTTGGAAGTACAGTGATTGAATTGTAAGGAATGTTGATCTAGGTAGGAAGAAGTTGTAGATATACTTCGTACCTTCCCTGGATTGCCAATCACCAGGCACCCATCTACATAGGTAGGTATACATGTACCTGAGTTAGTTTCAAACTTTTTTCATCCCACTGTCGATGGAGGATTCTGGGGGAAGGCGCAAAACACAGTGGGAGGGGGAGGGGTATTTGAAAGGATTACTGACGCACACAACAACAATTACAACATAAATACATTCTGTCTTCTCTACTGTACCGACTTATCGACGTATTTACGTTCCCATGTATCTACAATCTGCAACTAAAACATCGACATTAACAGTTCCTTTCTTCTCCTACCGCTGCTCTAGTACAAATAATTCTCGACCAGCAAGCCCATCGTGCTCATTTTCGCCATGGAAAATCTGCAAATCTCGCCTCGCATCGGCCAGCTTGGTGACCTAAGATCGAGGTATGCCGGAGACTTATATGCCCAAAGCATGGTCCTCACCAAAGACTGCCCCCTTCCATACGTCGAAACCGAGGCGAGAAAATCTCCCGACTGGGACAAGGAGTTGGCCATAGGCATGCGCGAAGTCAACTCTCTCGATGCCGCCATAGTCGTCCTTAGGCACCTGTTCGAGCGCGTGGGGACCTCCGGGAGAGAGGGCTCTGACGGCAATCCTTTGGAAGCAATGATATGGGCAGACTTGGCCGATCCATCTACTGCGATAGAGCAGACCAAGGCCCGCTACCTAATCATCAAGAAGTTCTGCGTAGCCTACCCACAGAAGCAGCTTAGCTTCTACAATCTGATGGAGAACAGACGGATGTGGGATACCGTCTGGCAGCGGCCGGCATTCATGTTCTGGCACAAGGAAGTGCTCGAGAGGCGCAAGGACGCCAGCGACTGGGAGCGGGTTGAACACAAGATTCCCAGGGAGCTCGCACGGGATGCTTGCATCTTATATCGTGGGAAGAGCACCATGAGCAAGCACGTCGAAAGCTACATGGGCGCTATGTGGAGCGAAGAGATGGATGTGTGGTACCACTGGCGGTCGAACCACCCGGTCGTCATCCGGGTGGAGTACCGGCACGACCCAGGCAACGGCGAATCCAAGAAGTTCGAGGACCTCTCCGAAATTAACATAGACCCGCAAGCGCTCCTCAATCGAGTAGACGAGCAGGGGAAACCCTATTCAGCCTACTATCAGCACGATTCAGAAAGAATCAGGTACGTGCTGACAGTTGTCGTACGCCTGGGCGACGCCCAAGACCCAAAGGATCGTGTGAGACTCTACGACATCTACGGGAAGCCCAGGAAATGCCCCGGGAGTCATGAAATGTCGACCAGGATCAGCGGATCGAAATGGACACTGGGAGAGCAGGGACAACAAAGGGCCTCATACATGTTATATTACACATACGTTTCAAGAGACCTGTTCCGAGTCTCCCGCCGAGAAGTCCCGTTAAAGGATTCTGGTTTCTCTACCAGCTTGAATAAGATAAAAAGGGACAGGATGCTGGCGGCCAGCAAGCATGGGCAGAGGGCCGCACCCGAGCCCTTGCGGCAACGTCAAGCGCCGCTTGGACCATCGGCGCAAACCACGAACCGTAATGAGCTACCGACCTCCCAGGGCGTCAAGAGACGATGATCCCAGCTCGGTCATACGAAATAACATAAGGTGCCCTAGGTACTTCAGCGGGAGGATGGTGGTGGGTGGTGGGTGATGGTGGTGGGTGACGGCGGTGGGTGATGGTGGTGGGTGGTGGGTGACGGCGGTAACGGCAGTGACGGCAGATTAGGTTCCCGATACACTCACAGGCCCTCGAGTCTTCACAGCCTATCGTGAAGCCTGTCATGAAGCCTGTCGTGCAGCCCATAGCAGCTCTACTAGTGGCCCTGCTCCACATATGATATGCTCAATATACACATGATCCGCTCAGTGAAGATCTCGGCAAATGTAATATTCGTAGCATCACTTGAGATCCGATATGTCGCGCATTGCTGCTGCTAAAAGACAAGTTCATATTAATTTCATAACAACTAAAAAGATTGGTTAATTCATCATCTATCGCTCAGAAGCTTACAGCAACGCCGGACAAATAATTCACAATGTCTAGCTACCCAGACCACAAATCCCCAATCCCGAGTGGCTCTCTTGACCCCATCATCCTATGTTGATATGATTGATCACCCACTCTGCGTCTCTGTCGCACCTCCAGGGGATGACGATGCTTCCCCCGTCACTGCCGGCGTCTTTGAGCTGCCACTGATCATCGCCGTAGTTGATCACCTGGAACTGGACCAACCGGATGGTACGGTTTGCCAGGTCTAGCGCCCATACGTAGCCTTCTGGCTCGTTTGGTGATATGATGCAGGTATCCTGCTCTGGGCAGTACATGGCCGGAATTCTTCCAAACCTCTCCTCGATGCTCCCGTCTCCTGAAATAGACTCCCCTGGATTCGGGTCTTCCCTCGCGCGAGCTAGCAGCGTCATCTTGCTGCCACAGTCCTCGCTAATCAAGCCATGTAGGAGGCGGAGGGTAGGGTTTAATGGAACACCGTCTCCCTCAAAGACTGTTGCGAACTCCTGCGCCTCGGCGAGCTCAGGCCACCTTCGCCGCACGAGGCAGACCAGCTGCCAGAGTCCAAAGCCGACGAGGTGGCCACAGATCTCGACTATGGAAGAGCAAGCGATAAACTGCCGCGCCAGTCCCAAGATGAGACTGACAGGCACGGCCTCTGCCGTCTGCTGCACCTCGTTCGTGAGCGCGCGCACCGTCTCAACTGTCTCGTCGTCCCACAGCTTACTGAGAATCCTGCCGTGTAGGCGTACTGCGAGTCCTACGACTCCAACAGCCGGGACATCCGCAAATGGTGCGCTATCTACTTCGCAGGGACGAATGGCTGTCCAAGTGCCGGCCTGCTGTGAAGGAGCCATAAATTTGGCATCCTTCGCCGCCCCCACAAAGTCAACCCAGGTCTGGGCACGCTGTTCCAGGCCTGAGTACGCGATAAAAAATCCAGCTAGCCCGAGCTCGCTGCTCTCCTTCTCGTTGACGGAAGACTCGAGCTCCCTGACCTTATCATGAAGCTGTTTGACCAAATCATCAGCCCTTTTGGTTTCCTGGGCTAGTCTCACGCCACCATCCTCAACATTCTGGCGCAGTCTGTCGGCTTGCTCGTTGATTTTTTTCTTGTCGTTTACGCACGACTCGAGCTCCGTAGCCTTGTCATCAAGCTGTCTTGCTAGGTCATCAGCCCTAGTGGTCTCCTGGATTAACTTGCTAGCACTTTCTTGAGTATCCTGACGCAGCTTGTCGGCCTGCACATCACTCTCCCGAAGCTTGACGGTCAGGGAAGTCACTTCATCTGACTTCACCTGAAGCTCTTCGGTGTGCATCTTCTCCAAGGTCTCCGCCTTCTTCTTCTCAGCGATGACCTGGTTTGACTTTTCCTGAAGCTGTTCGTTCAGTTCTCTCACCCTCATCTCCAGATCTTGTCTCTTCTTCTTCTCGGAAGCCAATTCTTCCGACTTTGCTTGAAGATCTCCTTCAAGACTCTCGGTCTTGTCTTTGCCTTCTTTAAGCTCCTGGTTCAGGGCTTCTACTTTCTTTTTCTCGGCGGCAAGGTCATCTGTCCTTGTACGAAGCTCCCGCTCCGCATTCCTCTTGCTATCTGCAAGCTCCTGGTTCAGATCATCGTATTCCTTTCTCAGCTTCTTCAACTTTTCATTGCGGCGTCTGACCATACCTGTCGCCAACTCCTGGTATCGTTCACTGTCCTGTTCCTTCTCCTCCAGCTTGGTCTTCTTCTCCTCCAGCTCGGTCTCCTTCTCCTCCAGCTCGGTTTGGAGATTTTGCACTTCCACGACACGCCGCTCTAACTCATCCAGAGCCTTGGAGAGATTTCCAGACTCATTGTCGAGGTCTATCTGGAGCTTTTGGTTGTCGCCCTCACTCTTATTGAGGACACCTCGCTGGTAGTGGTAAAGTGACCGCTCCGTTTCCAATTCCTGCTGGAGATCCTTGAGCTTTTTGTCGAACGCCTCCTGGTCCTCGGCGGCCTTCTTCAAATTTGTTTCCGTCGCTTTGACAGCCCTTTCCTTTTCCTCTTCAAGGCGCTTGTGTATATCTCGTAAACTTTGTCTACATATCGCCTCCTGATCCTGGGCCGCTTTCATGGATAACTCCGCATTATCCTTGGCCGTTTTCAAGCGTAATACCTCCCGCTGGGTAGCCATAGCCTGGAGATTTTTTAGGCGTGCCTCTTTGGTAATGGTAGCTTTGGCATCTGTCAACGCCTGTTCAAGGTCATTCGACCTCTCCTGGAGAGTTTCGATCTCCTTGTCAAGACGGCCCCTGAGCTCCTCCTTTTCCATGTTAAAAAGGAGTTTACGATGATCCTCCGAGATCCCTCGGAGGCGGTCCAGGGTACCCTCCCCCCCTCTATCTCCACAAAAGAGGAGAGGAAGGAGACTGTCAAACTGCTTCTGCCGCTGATCTCCGATTCTCTGGTTCCAGTGCTCGAGACCTACTTTACGCTGGCGCAGAGCTTCCGTTTCCCTCGCCACCTTGTTGGCCTCTTCCTCCCGGCGACGAGTCTCCGCGCGCAACGCCTGGATGCATTTCTTCTGGTCTTTTGATACTTCCTTCGCCTTGTTTAGCCGTTCCTCTGCGCGTTCCGGGACCCGTACACCGCGCTGTACTTGCTCAAGGAGGACCCTTGCCTCTTGCTGCAGTTGATCGGCGAGTTGGGAATCCATGTTTATCTAGATAGTCTGATTCAAATATACTTCGTCTAAGAATTAACGAGGTTGCTCAAAGATTATTGAAGAGGAGCAGGTTGAGGAGGGTCATGTCGAGATCCATCGACGACTTTACACCTCTACTAGTTTTCATCTCTTTGGATATCAAGGCAGGCACTGGCTACTTAGAAAGTAGCCGGGCTATACTTTATCATACCCCGGGTCCATGTATCTCTATGTTCCTAAGAATATACATGGTACGAAACTCTATGGTTCCCTAGATAGATACATGGATGTACGAACCTCTATGGAACCTTGGCGTCGTCTATACATAGTACGTACCATCGTTGTACATTGTTGAAGTGCTCATGTACTTTGGAGCCACTAATCCCGAATCAGGCCTCTCAAGCACCACTTTGTACTTTGTCCGCGATTCCGTCTCCCCGCTTAGAATATCCTACGGGTCAAGCCTGAAGGACCATTGTCTCGGCACCTCGCAAACTGAAGGACACTGCCTGCCAAAACGGTCCATGTCCTTGACTGCCATCTTCCCTAGGGTGGCTCGACAAGCCCGGGAGAGTTTGCGTACAGAGACACGATGTCGAGCACGATTCACCACATGACGAGTGGACTAACTTTGCAGGTGTATGAGTCTCTTCCTCTTCCTCTAGCATTATATCATTACCTCCAGTGCCTCTCCTCTCTCCATCTCGTACCACATCACCGTCCCCTTTTCTCAAGGAGTTTTTCTCATGGAGTGGTGGGTATGCTTTGTTGAATAAGTTGGTGGCTTCGCAGAACTGCAGCAACTCAAGTTGGCGTTGAGGTACCTTTGATAGTTGTCTGTGTCCGGTGACATGAGTCCGTCCTGGACAAAGGCATGCTTTGCGAGAACGTGCCTGTTTTCTATCTATCCAGAGAGATGCCCTTCGCTTCCTGTACTCTGTCCTCCAGCCTCACTATCTAGGTCGTGATGATAATATAGCCGCCACTTGGGTGCAATGGACAACCAGAGTTCCGGAAGGTAGAGCTTGAGTTTTGCGACAAGAGCGCAAAGTGCTATCTCCTCGATGTTTACTGTAAACTTGTCCCACGCCCCCTGGGTCTGCAGCAGTCCCCAGGACACCCACCAGATGTAGATTAACTCTGCCATGGCCCCTTTTGCTCGATACAGATCGTAGGGCGTACGAAAGCGTGCTGCCTCTGCCGCCCTTGGCTGTGGGGTACAGGGCGATGCCTAGGGTGTTGGGCACGTACACGCTGCTGGAGCCGGCTGCCGGGTACATAGGCACAGCGCCGATCTTGACCAGCTGGGACTCTTTGTACACACCACCAGCGTAGATGGCGGTAATGCTGGCGATGGTTTGAGCCTCGGTGATCGGGCACAAGGTCGTGGAGACTGCGATCGTCTCGGTGGTGACGGAGCCGACCGGGCAGTTTGGTCACGGAGGTCAGGCAGTTGGTGATGGTGCTTCGTAAGTATCCAGGTGCCGGCAAACCATCTGAGGCGATTGCACATCATCTCAACCCCAGCTTCAGGCTGACCTAGTTCTACGACTTTGTCGGTATACCTAGTCAACTACCCAAAAATGGTGTTGGGCTACCTGCGTATTCACAGAATGTAGCATCACCATTTCTACAGTTTTTGAGAAAGTAGCAACGAGTCTCTATTCAGGTTAAACTACGTACGTGTCTGCCCAATACCAGATAGTCGGTACTCGGAAGTCATTGAGATGATCCCACGTCGTCATGTTAAGGTGCGGCTGACCGCTCGGACCAGCACAGGACGCAGGTTTATCCGAAGCGCTCGGTCCCTAACCACCTAGGTACCTAAGAGGCAAGGTCATTATTCGGAAAATAATCGTGCCGCCAACTTCATCTCTTGAGTTGTGCTAAAAGCGCACCGGCAGGGACAGCTACAGTCATTGAGATAGGAGCACGACGAGAAGGAAACTTGTGAGAAACATTGAAGGGTACCTAGCTAGATAGCTCAGCTACGTACCTGCGTGCATCTCCCTGCAGATCTACCTATACACTACTCTAGGCACACAGCGACTAGGTAGGTAACCTTGGGCCGCAAAGCCATCGCCGTCGAGTCAAGTGCGGATGTTGGACAAGGCCGCTGCCGCGTGCGCCTGTCGCCCTCGACCGAAACCCATAGCACTATCAACCATCGACGGATGGATGCTTGGGAGTCCAAGGTCCCCAGCAAGCATGACATACTCAACGCCCGACAACCTATCATCGCTGGGCTCCTCTAGCCTTGCCCTGTCCGGCTCTGGGGCAGGTGGCGGCTCGTCATGGCCCCCATTCGAAAATGTCTGTTCCTCCTCATTCTCCTCATCATGGGCCATCCCTTCGCGATCGTCTCCTCCCGAGAGGACCACGCCCGAAGTAGGTGGACGACGATTCGACAACTGCCCACTTTGCTCAACGAAGATATCTTCGTCGTCGTCATTCGCAGCCGGAAATGCTTGATCCTCCTCATCACCAGCCCCTCTCTCCCGATGATCTCTTCCCGAGAGAGCCACTCCGGGGGTAGGTGGACGATTCAACAACGGTCGGCTGCGCTCAACGAAGACGTCGTCGTCGTCGTCGTCGTCACCACCCTGACTAGGCTCTCCAAGCTCTGCCAAGTGGCGCTTCTCCCAGATTCGCATGTCCGCGAGCAGCAAGGGGAGGCGAAGGCTCATCAGCTCTTTCAACTTCTTGGGGGCGTCCTTCGCCGCCCGTGCGTTGGATAACACTGTGAAGACCTCATCCATGTTCGAAAACATCGGATATCCGATATCCGTCACATTCCTGAAAGCCGAGTTGACGCACTTCAAGTCGGCCGTGCAAACAGCATAAGGTTGGAACCAGGCGCCTTCTTCCTGGAAGACTGGTTCCGCTTCGCTGTCTCCGACACTCTTCTCTATCTGCTTGAGGACCAGAGCCTCCCAAGGCAGAGGCAGACCTCGCTCCACCCAGAGCCGACGGACATTGACCCCGATCTCCCGAAGACTAGTGGAGCCGTCTGAGCTCTTCATGGCCTGCTTCATGAACTTGAAGAAGGCGCACCTCAGCCCCGACTCATCTAGAGGAACTTGACGACGGTCGTTGATGCGACAAGCCACCGCGTATCGGATGAACAGTCCGAGGAGACCCATATCGCCTCGACACGGCGACGCGACGATGAGGAAATCTAAAGCCACGCAGAAGCCTCGGATCCAGTGTGGATCTGGAACGTGGACCCCTTCGCTCACCTCAATGACCCCCTCCCCGTATTCCAGATACTCTTTGGCGCCGATGATATCTGTAGGGAAGACTTTGCGTAGATTGCAAGCCTTTCTCCACATTGCCCAGAACTGGTCGTGGACGTTGGAGGTCCTGGTAGTAGCCATGTATGCTCGGAGAGGGTCTCTTTCGAACCTCTCCAGCAGTTCATCCTCCTTCTCCTGCGTCCAGAGCTCGTCGATATTGTCCTCAGCGCGGGGCAACCGATTCATGAGCTCCTCTATATCTACAGCCGGTCGGTGGGTCCTGACCCAGCTCTTGTACGTGGCGGCACGTCGGCCTAGCTCTGCTGTAAGCTTGCCGGCGAAGCCTAGAAGCGTCCCGGGCAGGTCTTCTGCGCCCGCGATGATACTCTCCTTGAACCGCGACCACTTTACGCTGTTGTCGCCACGGCCTTTCCTCCTTTTCTTTGGCTGCAGCGCCTCGTCTTGCTGCTCATCCTCGTCATCGTTATGAGATTCTTGAGCCTCGCCTTGAGCTTCGTCGATCGGTTCGATATCTCGCTCTGCATCCTCGTTCTCGTTTTCATCGGCCTCGTCGTCCTGATTCTCTACGCGGCGGGCGCGTTTATTACGCCGATTGCTTGATGTGGGCGTGGGCGCTTGGCGCTTCCTGGTTCTAGGCCCAGGGGTCGCCGTCGTGCCGTAAGGCTGCGAACGGGAGGCTTGTCTATTGTCCATCTTGTATAGTCGATAACTTGTCGCAATGGTCAAAGGCTTATTGTGTCTTAGGTGTGAAAGATATCAACAGAAAAGGAAGAAGTCGTAAGTCGTATGGTTGCTCAGGTTGATGGTCGAAAATATCAAGGTGTGTTGTGATATGAACTAATTAATTTCAGATACCTCTCGAGGAGTGGACCCAAGTTAACAATAGGTACCGACATGGTACATATGTAGTTGCATGTATCCGCGTAGGTACTGCAAATACAGTTGTATCGAAACACTAGGTGCATTCATACTTTAGACTGCCTGGCATGAGCATCCAAAGGGGCAGGTACATCATCTGTGGTTGCCATGCTTCATACTTTCACAGCCGACTTGATACACTTCGTTTCCCATCTGCAGATCTCGGATTTTCTCCTCTTTCCTCTTCCTCACTGATGACACCTCACACACCTTACTTCGTTGATGTCACTACTTTATGACTCTTTATTCTCTGACTCAGACTCTACGATGGATAGAAACGTGAAGCCGGTGCAATCGGCTGAACTCCCGGTAATGCCAAACTCTGTGGCCAGAGTTGTCAGACTGCTGGATGATGGGGAGAACTACGACACCATCTACAAGGCTATAGTAGATAGCGACATGGTCGATGGGATAACCGACAAGAGGTGTTTCGATAAGCAAACGCTCAAGTCATTGATGTACTCGATGTCGCGCAGCATGCTCAGATCGGTCCTCCTCAAGACTTTGGGTCCCGACCTGTATGATCAGGGCTTCTACTCCAAGGCAAACTGGGAGAACGTGTTGGGTGACAAGGGGCCGGGCGCCTACGTCGTATTCATCACCGTGCGAGAAAGGAAGGGAAAGTTCCTCTGCGTAAGGGAGCTGAAGGAGCTGATACGCATACTAAATCAGTATGCGCGGGCAATAGACGCGATCGAGGAACAGGCGACGCGCGAGTACGAGTACGGGGCTTCCCAGTTTGGAGATGACGATAGGGCGGCCATGCTGTTGGCCATGGAAGTTGACGATGTGTTGCGCGGCAAAAACAGCCAGCACAATTTGCGATCCCCCAGGTTCGATAATTTCGAACCGCGCTTTCGCAGTGGTGCAGGGGATAGGACGCCCGGGAGGGACCAGGGTGTCCCCAGATCTGACAACGTGAGAAGCCTCGTCAAGATGCTGGAGAAGCGCTGCCTCGAGGGTGTTGACGAGGAAGTATACCAGCTGCAGTCACCACTCCTAGTCGGTAATGCTCGTGACATAGACACAAGGGCCGCCAGCCACCTCCCCAGGAACTCAATGAGTAATAGCCCAAAGATCTGGGCTCTCCTCATTTCGTGCCTGATGGTGATGAAGGTGAACATACGAGTTCAGTATGCCACCATGTTTCGTGCATGGGTGGATGAGGCTCAGATCAATGACGCAGAGATCCTTGGCACCGCTGTCGCCGGGTCTCTGCTCTCCGTTGACGGCTGCAATGCCAAGCAGCCAGGCACCCGCAGCCTGGGTGGGGTTAGTGAGATCGTTTTTGGAGACAGCCACAGGCACGTGTCTGTAGAGTGTAAATGGTACACGAAGAATCTCAATCAGACGAGGGTCACGCTTCCGCTCTCTGCAGAGGCTATCGAGCTGGAGGCCCGCGAGAAGGAGGTCCTGGATAACGCGGCAGAGATGCTGCAGGCGGAGAAAGAGTACAAGGATGCGCTGGCTATGTTAGCCGCTGCCAATGGGGAGTTTGATAAGGCCTTGGAGGAGGCGAATGACAACGTCAACGAGGCTGAGGAATTCATAGCGACGTTGGCGAGTGAAAGTTTGCCAGAAGATTAGGCTGACTGATCTTGCGAGTTGGACGACCAATCCTCGGGTAGGATGGTCCAGACTTTCAGCCCGGCCACAACACAAGGCAATTCGATTCATGATGGGGATGTTGGTGTTCCCTGCGAGACACCTAGCATGACCAGGTCCAGCGTGGTGGGAGAAGACGTAGTTGATTAGATCATATGGGAATGCGGGTGGCTGGTAGATTCGCCCCACCTGTCAAGTAGTTGATCTCTAACAATACAATCATTATAAACCTCATAACCTGCGTCTATTCTCAACAATATGTTCTGTACCCTGCAGGAAGTACCGACGTCGCCACCATCATATCCGTCAAGTCCCGATGCCACCATGTCTATGAAGGTTAAGGTTTGTGTTCTGCTATCCCTCTTAACGCTACCGTCCTACTAACGAACGACGAACGGCTCGAGGAAAGCTGTAAGGCTGTTGTCGGTAAATGACGACAGCATTATCCAGGATCTGCAGTTGTTTCTGCCAAAGTCGTTCCAGCTGCGCCCATTCTCACACACAAAGCAACGCGAAAATAATGCCCAGCACCTTGGGGTGTTTGCATCCTAGCCAAAGTACTATGCTTGCCTTCCTATCTAGCATCAGATGTACAGCGAAAGCAAGTAGGATACCGTTACTGTTCGTGGAAGCCCCCCTACCCTTTGTTGGGTGTTGTTATCTAGATAGTCTTTCCCACAACGTCAGGCCACGGAAGACCCGTCTTCTCCAAAATCTCCTGGAATGCCTCTGGAGGTATCCATGTCAACTGCCTTGCCCGCAGCCGATTGTTTCCGTGGACTTCTAAAGCTAGGTAGAAGGCAAAGATTTGGGTTTGACTGAACATAAGGTACGTAATACATTTTCCGAGCTCATGAGTCTCTAGAGGATTTATTTTTGGCCGTGTCAGAGCGGTGGTGCTGTCGCGACTGTAGATTAAACCTTTTAAGCAGCGGATCTATTTTTGCTAGGAGGACGGCTCGGCCGAAGAAGATGCGACACATGCAACTATCTCGGCCAGACTGCAGTCATACTGTAGCCCTGACTTTTCTGTATTTATTGCAAATAGTTTTTGCAGTATTTGTGCTGTCTCGAGGTCGCGATTCCAAGTTGAGAACATGCACAGCGGACTCGAATTTATCGGGACTTTCGTAGGGCCGGGACTGTCGAGGAGCTAACACGTGCGTGTACTCGCACTACTACCTGGAACGATACCATTCGAGCTGTTCACTCCTGTACGGGTCGATTGCCCTAGGCTCCAACAAGATTGGTGTGGTAGTGACGTCGCAATTGCACGTGAAAACTTGCCAAACAGCGGACCCGTTGTGCGGTGAGAATCCACTTACGGGGCGATAGCTCTATGAAACAACCTGGTCGGCGGCCGGTTTATGTAGCTGCAGGTTAGGTGTATCGACAAGATCCGCGCACCAGAGTGTCTAACCATTTTGGCCGGCGAGGAACATCGAACATTGTCGGGTGATGGGACGGCCGTGACGAGTAATGAGACGGCCGTGTTTCGAGTACCTCGGCTTCGACCGGATTCTGGATTCGTAATCCTACCTACGGAGCGTTGGAGATTGTAGTTAGTTTCTGCTACGCGATATCGATCGAGCGCGAGGCTATGTGGTTCGATCTGGCGCGCGGTTGGCCCATAGGCAAAAAACCTCGTGACTATGTTACATCCTGTCTATGCTGCAGATGTTCCCAGACAGTAATCTGACGGATGGCAGCTCGTAGCTGTGCTTGGTCCGCCGTTTACGAATTTTAATGAGCCAGATGTATTGATGGGTGACCGGCGACCTACCTTCTAGGACCTTGAAAATAGCACGTACGCCTACGTCCATGATCACAGAAACCGAAGAACTACGCACCATCTCTTACCAGTTCATCTTCGACGGTCACCTTACGTATTTGTTAGGCTGGAGCAGAGGAGGGTGCTAAGATCTAGGAGTTAGGATAGATGTATGTATTTGCCACCATCACCATTAATACTACGCATTTGCCACCATCACCGTTAATACTACTTGATGTTCCATCTACAGCCCCATATTAATATATCCGTCTTCATCTCCAGCTTCGGGTTCGTAGTCCAAGTCTTCAAACGTCGCTCTCAAGTCCGGTTGCTTGGGCTTTTTTCGCGGATCTTGTTATCTGCACTACGAAGCCATCAAGCTCGACTTCCCAACGGTTCTTTTCCACCGGGTCAACGGATGCGGGTCGGGGGTTGGGTTCGGCGAGCGGCTGATTTAGGCGGGGGTGAGGGCGGATGGGCATGCTACTCTTGTGGACGCCGTTGCGGGCACGACCAGATTCTCGACTGGTGCCAGGGGCCCCCCGATCCTCACGACCTCTGCGGACCCGTAGGTCCTGGTTCCATGTGGACTTGTCGACTTCACGACCTTGCTTCGGCTCGTTCCACGTAGAGGCCTCTAGCCCGGGCTGGACCCCGCCCCCTTGGGTACTCTGGGGGCCCTCCACCTCCTCCTCTGGGAGAGCATGACCCTCGAGGTCAACGCCACCTTCGTCATAGTACCGCGCATACTTGGCATTTGTAGCTTCATTGTAGCCGGCCCTCTGCATCAAGCGCTCCGTGCGCGACATGTACACCCTTGATAAGGAGAAGTGTACGATTTCGCTCTCGCCTATCCCCTCGGCCTCTTGGAACGCGTCCACAGCGTTGCGGAGTTGGTCTCTCCTGCTCTTCGTCCCCAGGCTGCGGACGAAAGTCTCGATGCTTGTGTATACCACAGGTCTGGTTTCGTCTTGGGTATGGTTATCCATCTTGATTGAACTTGTGAGATGTGTTGTGAATTGAGGACCCGGTGAAGAAGAAGCAAGAAGTGAATAGAGGAAAGAACGGGTACTTTCAGCCTCCCGATTGCAACGGTAGTCCACCACCAGGCTACATGTGGTGTATTGAAACCAGACTACCTAGTGCCTCATAGGTACCTAGTTTGCCTATTGAACTTGTGGCAACTACCCACGATGGAGAGCAGCACTTGGCACACTAGAGTACCTTCCTTACCTAGGAACCTTTGTACGCCTAAGGTACCCAGGTGAATACTTAGGTAGGGACGGCATCGAGCCTGACATAGGAGGTAGGTACCGTCAAGACGTATCTGTCAAGTACCTATCTACATGCACCAACCTTGCCAGGTACCGTTTCAAGAAGGTTGCCACACTGGATTTGTAGCTCGTCTTTTTCTGCTGAGCTGCTATGCATTTTTGAAAATTGATGCATTGGCGAGAGGTGCTTGCTATGGGTGTGGTGTCACGTGATAGCGAAGCTTCGACGTACCCAGGTACATGTAAGGATCTGCAACGGCCGCTTCTGAGACTCATAGTAGAGCCCTACAATCTTGTCTCGCGGTGTGGTATCTACATGTATGTAACTATACCTATGTACATGTAAGTACTAGGTTTAGGCACCTACTCAATGTATCGGGCACCTTCCCAGAGATACACAGTAAGGGAGGTGCTGTAGGTACTGATGTAGATACGTACCTGGGTACGAAGTACATACATACTACTAAGGTTAGTACTACAGTATGTACTTGGTAGGTAGGTAGGTACGTACCTGGATTCAACAGTACATACCCCACCTTTCGGAATGCCGTTTTTGACTGGTGGGAACCGCTGGTCCGGATTGATCCGATGCATTTTCGCGATAGCACTTCATCATATGGCCATTTCTCCGCATGAAAACTACATCCGCTGGAAGCTCTCAATTAGACGATCCGAATGGAAGAGGTTGCACTCTCATAGCTACTCTTCTCGCTATACGCGACCTAGTTAATTCAAAGCTGCAGTGATGCTAGCTATCCGAGTTCGACAGCCCGATCACAGGTCAAAGGTCTGAAAACTACAACTCAGGGTCGTATTCATGTTTGAATCCATGACAGTACATCAAGCTACACATGTAACTAATATCTCTAGAATCTTCAAGTTAAGATCTTCAAGCCAGTATATATTTCGAGCCCCAGATGAGGACCACCAATCCTCGGTGTGCATGTCCGACTTGGAGAGCCTGTTCGCTGTACCTGTTCGCTGCGGCGAAGATGGTGCCGGAAGACATGACGCATCCCGTTCGATGCTTCAGCAGCTCGCGATGGAGCACGAATGCAAGTACCTAGCGCCAAGACCAGCCAAGGTCTTTGACCCGTTATTGATTATGCCTCCGGCAGCCCTCCGGGGGCCCCTCCGGGGGCCCCTCCGGGGAGGTCCTCGCTTCGCTCGATTAGCGGTTCCGATTCCAGACTTCGCAGCTGTCTGAAAAATGGCCCTAGAAGCTAGAAAAAGGGTTCATAAAGTCCAGAAGAAACTAAGAAAAATTGCTGTCCATGTTGCGCCTCTATAGCTCCCGAATTGAGGGAGTTATCCCCGGTTGAATGTATGGTGACCAGGTTTGTAAGCTGGTGCACGGCGAATTTGGATTGATTTGAAGTGGTCAGGCAGTCAGGTTAGCGCCCTTTCGGTGGCTGAGCAGCTGTGGCGCCGGAGCACCGTTCGTCTAACCGCGCAGTAGTGTGGCTGGCGCTGCCAGGGTTTTTCCGGCTCAATTCCAGTATATACTGCAATAACTTCACCAAAATTCGTCACACGGATCTGTAATTAGAATCATTGTATCTATTAGAAAATGGCGAAAATCATAATGCCTTGTGCAGCGTGTGATACTTCTTGGTTGTGTCGCTGTCCGGGATTGACTGAATTGAATCGGAATGAAGCTATTCCGAGCTTATTTGGCTCGCCTCAACCACCAAACTTTGGGCCACATAACCTACACCACCTGGCTGAATACCAGTCCTTAAGCATTCAAAGAAGTGCCTGGTTGTATCAGAGAAGAATGGCGAAAAACAATGTCAAATCTATATCTTTGTAGCTTCCCATTTGCTGGAGCTGTTCCTGATTGAATATGGGGTGATTTGGTGTGGTGTGGAAAAGTTAGCTCCGTTTCTGTGGCTGTAGCGCTCGGGAGGCTGAATCAACAAAAGCTCAAATAACTCTATGCGCAGACCAGTTGAACAGACGCACGCACGATGGATTTGAATTTTGTAAATTTCTTGATCTATTTAATGACACCTTGATCAATTGATTTGACCTAGATTTCATGGAGTTATGGCGAAAAGCACTGGATTCGAACCGGGAAAACTCCGCCACAGTACTGCGCGGTTAGACGAACGATAAGGCCACTGTTTTTATGGCGGTGTACGCGCTTTTAGCCGGGCGAGTACCCCACTCGTTTCTCCAGAGTCTTTCTGCCTTGATTCCGGTACATATTGTAACAACTTCATGAAAACTGGCCCTACGAACCTATAGCTAAAGCCTTTTGTTTATTAGAAAATGACGAAAATACTGATGTAGGTTACATCATGCAGAACCGCTTGGTAGTGACGCTACTCACGTTTGATTGAATGAGATTGAATTGAAGCTATTCCAAGCTTATTTTCGCCATGTCCAGCCACTCAATTTAAGACACCACACCTAGCCAAAAACCGGTCTTACGATCTAGAAAATTCCTAGTAATATCAGGAGAAAATGATAAAAATTCCAGTTCAGCCCGTATTTCTCTAGCCAGCGATTTGCAAAAGCTGTCGCTGGTTGAATATGTGATAGTTTGGTGTGGTGCAATGAAGTTTGGGGTGGTAAAGTTAGCCCGTTCCATTATGTGGCGTAGTGGCTGTGGTGACAAAATTTGCATTTCCACTCTGGACCATAATTTCGTCAATATACTAGCTAAACGAGTGCTTCAAGTATTCAAATTTTGCTGCTTTTTCAGGCTATTTTATGATTCCTTGATAAGTGTTATTGATCCCGATTCCGTGAAGCTATTAGAAAAGGTACCTACAGAAATCGAACTGGAAAAACACCGCCACATACTAGCGTCGCCCACTTAGCCAAGGAATTTTTTTTTTTTCGCTCGTGCTTCGACGTGTCCGTGTCTTGTAAGCGCCAACCTATGTCAAGTGCAGATAGCGACCACGAAGATGACATCGACGGTGGAAGGTATATGGGGCTAGGTTTGGTCACTTAGATGTCCGGCAGCGGCTAGATCATGGTGTATCATCGCCATCGCCATCCGCACATTCTTCCTCCTGGCTATCTCGTCGTTCCCCAGACCATCATGTCAATAATCCTTGACCCTCGGCTGTCAGACCTCGTGCAACGACAAGTCCGTCGGGATGGTTGTAGGTGAACATGATCGTATGTGCTGGAGCATAGAGAATATGCTGATGCGTGAGGAACCATGGATTTTGAGTTGAAACATCACCAGCGTCAGGCATGTTCGTTTTAGCATAGCCAACTGCTCTCCTCGGTCCTAGCGGCCATGAATCAGCCAGTAGATTATCGCTCCGAACCTATCCACCCGTATGACGTCCAAGCAGATCCTGTTGATCATTGTCGTGTTTACGATGTCAGTCTCGATCATCGTGCCTATACTGATCATACATGATGGCGCACATGATCCCTGACACTATCTCGTATACTCTGCGTGGAACTTTGACCCTACCATGATCAAACCTGTACATCAAGCGTCACATCGATTACGCGAGCAGCAGAAGACGAGGCATCTCAAGATCGACCAGTTGGTAACCACAACGGTGGATGATGTCGATATACCCTCGTCTGACCGCATCCAAAGTCTGTCGCTCATGTCCAGACAAGAGGAGTGCCGTGACTACTTTGCCAGGCTGCTCGGAGGCTCGTTCAGGAAGTTGATGGGCCTCGGGCAACAGGCAAGAGATAATAGACACGAGGAAGATCGTGAAGTGGCTCAAGAGAGCTCACGACGATTCTCTGGACCATCAAGACCGTGGTATCGAGCACAGTCATCAGAGGCAACAGCATAGATGTCAGACAGGCAAACGAGATGCACTTGTCGGCGTTGGAGCGGATCGAGCCTGTTCATGACCGGACGATCGCCAAGGCTGACAACGATATAAGAGCAAGTTGGGTAGTGTGGATCGTATGGTGCCGCGACAGAGACGTGAGAAGAGACGGAGATGGGTTCCTGTAACCTGTAACATGAGCTCCAGCTAATCTGGTCGGCATTCAGACGATGGGCACGAGCCCATAATATGACTCCCGAAGCCATCAACACCCTGTTCAGGCACGCCACCGACATAGCCGCGTTGATCGTGGCTTTGAGCATAGCCAGGCACGGGTCTCCGAATATTTATAACCTGACGAACAGAACCACGTTACTGCGCATGTTAACTCGATGCAGTTCTGCGTGTCGCCTAGCGATCTCGAACGTCTTGTCTACGCGGCTAGGACCTTGATGGGTAGAGAACGGCACGGAGACCTTGATGTATAAGAGATGGAGGATAGATCAGCAAGATGCTTGACTGTTGATCGTCATCATGTCGGTCGGATACTGCCAATCATTCTGGTTTCGTATTTATCTCGTTATCACCTTTTGGTCTGTCGCTAAATCTACTTTGTCCTCGCTTAGCTTCCGGTCTATGTCGTCGACCACCCGATGTCCTGCGTGGTTGGCATGACACTCAATCGCCCAGATGATGCTTAAGACGAAGACATGCTGGCTCTCGAATGCGGTTATTGCTAGTATCACTGGCTGATTTAGTCGTAGGAGTACTGCTATTGTCGTTGGTATTTTCTGCCCAAGAACAGCTTCACCAACGTCTCAGGCGACATCACTGCTATGCTCTATCGCTGGCTTACCGGTACCGTCCTCATCGTAACCATGTTGGTCTACATACCTAGCCGCTCGTGTACGGGTTCCAGCTACGCTGTTGATGATCCCGTGACCCTTCTCCCTTTTCATGGTGAACAACTCCATCACGTCGTTCGTGAATATATGCCGGATTTGGGGCTGGTCCCGATATCGACGCATCTTACGGACGATATGCCGGAACCGACGAGCTGTCGTACATGGACTTTTTGTTGGTATTCGCACAGCACCCCATGACCAATCACGATTTACCGACCGTCATCCTGCTGCATCCTGGTTTCGGACCAGTGTACCGGGCACCTGAAATGTCCTGGTGCGTGGTCACCTACGGAGATGAAGCATCTCTGACCGGTTGGTGTTTGTAGGTTTTGATCATCTCATCGCCAGGATTGTGATATTGGTCATCACAGCCAGCACCATCGACCCACCCGCTGCTCTTGCAGGCCGCATCTGCAAGCTGAGTCGTTGGTGACTGACCATCATCTGAACCTGCTGTAGGCTTGTTCATACTCGTCTCACTGTACTGAACATCGCGAACACGCTCAACGAGATCAGATATCTACACCTTTGGTCATCAGTCATCAGCTTGACGTCTCTCGTCGTCTTGATGTTCACCAACTGCCTCTGGTCATGCGAACCTCTGTGTTGCTGACCCTGATCTGCCGCATCGTGTCGATCGCGTAGTGACTGTCATCACGGATAGCCTCATCTCTGATGCCGATCTCGTTCGGATCGATGCTCGTTACGACACTCGCGGAGGTGTAGACGAGCTGGAATCTTGGGTAGTAGTAGCTGCAAGTTGTGAACTGAACCATGTCCACCATCTACACGTTGTCGTCGTAGTGTAGGACCGGCCGTGTACTTGCACATGGCCTATGGCCATGTCCCGAATGTGTCCGTGCTCAGCATGCTCTTGAGACCCTTGGGCCTCCGACTGGAGACGTAGCCGACATGTACTCAAACTTCATCCAGCGTGCAATCGGGATCCTGTTGTTGCACACGTTAACGTCAGACAATCTGCTCATCACGAGAAGGACAGAGACGGCTTGTGTGACGACCATCGATTTTTCCAGGATGTCAGAGGGCCAATCCTGACGCTTTTAATATGGACGAAGCCCATTCTAGGCGTGATCAACATGCCTCGTCGAACCCTTGGCGTAGCACCTCGCCGACTGATTTGAATGGTCGACATAGGTGAAGACCACGTACTAGTCCCCACCACCGGTAGGATGCGTATTTCAATAGCGGCCGGAGTACGCAGAATGAGGCCAAACTGGCCAAACTGGAAGATATTGATCTGCTTGAGACTGCAATATACGGCACATGCGTCTTGAATTACGGCAAGGATACAGAGGTTGCATCCACACGTCTCGATGGGTGCCATGGGCGTCACACTCTGGACCATAAGCCCTTGTGACGCCACACAAGACACGACCGCCGATCAGACACATACTCGGCCAGACGGGATCAAACGACAGCAAATTGCTAGGGTAACGCATATTTCACGCGCCTAACACGTGCCTGGCACGCACGCACGCTATGCAGTCGCTCGGCAAGCTCACCCACCCCATCTCATCCTCATACCACCCCCAGTCTGAAGTCTCGATCTTGACGCGAGTACCGTAATCGAACCCTGGCGAAGTCTGGCGGATTAGCCTCGGTCTTGAGTGTCCTTGGAGCATCTTGTCCAGCTCGGTTTCGGGGGCCCTGGTTGACAAACTAATTTATGTACCAAAAATCATCCGCCGTCCTCCCGTTTTCTATCCGGCATCACGAGATGAATCCTTTACCGATCGAGCTTTAAGCGGGCTCGCCAAGTAGGTCTTGGCATATGCCGTCTGTCATATATCTTAGAATGTAGGAGCGTCGTCTCCTCGAGTCCTCTGCCAGGCAATCTTGGAACATCAACTACAGCACGAATACCACAGTGACTACCATTAACAGAGTCCCATGAAATGGGCGCATCCTAGCTTACTCGCCGCATATGAAAGATTGAGCAGAGCTACCGTCCCGTCGCCTCCACTGCTTGACGCTTTGTCACATATTAAAATAAGTCCGCTGCTACAACGCACCTAATCTTCGACGGCGACACGAATACCGCATCTATGAAGCTACAACTAGGTTCACCAAACAGAAGAGGACTTATTCTGCTTCAAACACATACAGGTATTGAGATCCCGCCGTCCCGCCGCCTCCGCCGCTCGATTCCTTGTCACTTAGTAACGGATCTGCTACTGCGCAATGTCCAATCTTTGACGGCGACACGAATATTCGACCAATGAAGCTGAAACCGAACTCACCTACTGGAGCAATCTTAGACTACCTGATGCGTATGCTGGTATGGGCATGTTACTGCCTTTCCAGGCCTGTTGCCTTGGACCTCTTATCACACACTAAAACGGCGGTCCGCTGCTAGACAATCTTTAACAATCAAAGGCGACACGAAACCCTTACCGACTGAGCTCCAAACTGATTCTGATAGCCATAGTAGACCCTTCCCTATAGATGACTTGCTGTCGCGGTTATCCGTCCTCCGTATCACGTAACACGTAATAAATTAGGTCTGCTAAGACGACTTCGACACTGAGACAGACCAAACGTGATGATAGCGACCACGAACTCGGCAAGGATAGGTATCATTATAGGATGCCTTATTCTACCGAATGGGCGGAGAGTTGATGTTCGTAGTGCTCCTCGGCGACCGGTCTCAAAAGTCGACTGGATCTGTTAAGACGACCTCGATCATCGACGACAACATGAACACCAACCGAACCGGCCTATCGAATAGGCTATGCTCTACGCTTCAAACTATCCGTCGCGCCTGGCGAACTACGTGAGATGTTAGGCTGCTTCTGCCTGGTTAACCGTTGGACATCACATCACGTACCAAAAGTGCACTCCCGGAATTTGACCGATGTCGGCAAACGAATACCCCGTCAGTCAGGCCGAATAGCGTCCGCCCACTGGATCAGATTCAGAGGTGCCTATTCCATGTAGCTGGTCACGTAAGGAGGCCGTTGACTTGGAAATCGGCCCGCCTGGCTCAGCTTTTTCATTTGTCAATACCATACCGGTCCGCCCCGTCATGCCCAGGACGGCTACATGAAGACCTGCCGATCACGCTCGATGCACCCTACAAGGTAGGCAAAGATCCAAGATGCCTGTTGCAACGTGTCTGGTTACGTATAGCTGATGTTTGCTGTGTCAGCACATCCAATATCACCTAACGCAGCTCACTCAGGCGCAGTTTCAATCGTCGGCAACGATACGAGTAACATGCCTTGAGCCTCCCATTCTTTGTGCGGTGTAGTACGAGTCCCTGGTTACAGCCTCGTATCTCAGATACGCGACAATAGGCATGTCGACCTCTGAATTGCCAACATCGCATAATACCAAGCTAGCCCGCTCTGCTACATCTTGGCTATCGAGCGATGCGTAGGCTTGCCTGGTCGAGTACCGAGTTGACGGCCACGTTTCACGTATCTTCGTAGCAGCCATGCCGGCTTCACGATCCAACGTCCGGCACCTTACCAAACACCCTGCTCCGTGCGATTTCAGACGTAGATCGTCATCAGTACTTGGTCAATTGGTCCCAGACGTACCTACGTGAGCATAGGCTACGCCATTGGTAGCCTATTCGGTCCGGCCTCTACCACATCTACTCCACCAAGGGCATTTCGGTCGTCCACTGTTATCATCAACCGACCAATCGAGCTCGGAATGAGTCTGTTCGACCTGGCTTAAAAAGAGTGATACTAGTACGACCTCGCCAATTCCGCAGTACCCCGCCTTTTTTCCCTGAGTTTTTCCGGTTCGATTCCAGTACCTTTTATAAGATCCGACAATAACTTCACTAAAACGGGTCCTACAGCTTCGCAAAAGGCATGATCATGTTCATTAGAGAATGAGCAAAATAATGATACCAGTTGCATTATACAAAGATATCGAGAAGATATGCTGTTCTGGAATGAAAGGTTGAGTTGTCCTGAATGCCCGGAGAAACCTTATTCTACAGTTATCCCCTCGGGCGCGAGTTTGGCACATTTTGCCAAGAAGTTTGACCCATATAAATAAACCAATTAAATCTATTGAAGCTTGGGTACATGCCTTCTCTCCTAATTTTGCCTGTGCCCAAAGTACCTGCACTTAACATCTTTACAAATCACCACCTTACACAACGAGATCGGGTACAATGTCGTGTACAGCGATTATTATTGAACATGTCACCTAATTTTACAATTCTACAAATACACTAGAAACAGTTGGAAGCACTAGAACGCGAATCCACCAAAAATAGCCTTATAAAAAAGTGACGATATTCTATGGTGTTGAAGCTGTCGTGCAAATCAGATTGGACCCGCTGTTAGGAAAAGAATTACGGGACCCTGTGGATTCAATTAGCCAATCAGAAAGATGCTTGGCAAGGTCTTGGCAAAATGTGTCAAACTCGCGCTCGAGAGCTACAGCCACTTTGATCGACCTCCCACAGTTTTATAAGGCATCTCCGAGCATGCAAAAAGGTCTAGAAATATTGATAAAAAATGGCAAAAATTCCAAGCCCACATACATCATTCTACGACCTCTTTTGGTCCAGGCATTGATAGTTGAATTGATTGAAGTATGAGGTCTTTTGGATGTGGTAAAATTGGCGCGTTTTGGAGTCTTGGCACCCTTAGCGGCATATACATCCAAATCCAAGATCAACTCAAATAACTTAATCAAATGGGAATTTGTCATGGTGCACCTAGTGCTGGAATTTTGCCCTTTTTCTGAGCTATTTAATGATGCTGTCTCGATAGTTACAGCATCAAGATTGATGGAGACACGACCGGAAACGTGGTATGTACCCCGGAAAAAATGACTCTCATTCGTGGCGTCTCGTTCGTGACCCTGACATCTCCGTTCCTCGTGAGGTTTCGGCCATGATTGCGACACCAGTACAGAGCAGATTTATCGCTGACCGGTCAATTAGGGTGATCTGGGTCTAGGATATCCATAGCATGGTTCGGCGCTGGGTTTGTCGATGTCGATAGCGATTGTCCGTTGATCACTTGACACGTGCTGCCTACCAAATCAGGCCCGCTTCACAACATCTTTCAACCATCGGCAACATGACCCGCATGCCATCACGCTCAACTTGACAGAGCATGCTGGTCTGGGTCTGAGGTATCTGTGGCATGTTCCTGTTTGCAAATAGCGATCGTGCCGTTCCGTTGATCACTTGATACCCCATCTCTCATGCTCCAAGACAACTTTGAGCACCGACGGCAACACGAGACTTTGCGTATGGAGGCCTGGTATGGTCTACTCGGTCTGCTCTGCCAGGTAGGCTACTGATCAGTCTGCTCCACGTTTTTGTTAGTCAACAGCGATCATTTACTTAAGGCCCAGGCCCAACCGGCCGCCCCTGGTGTCTCAGTCGTCGATTATGACACGAACACTGCACAGACCAAGCTCAAACCGGGCCAATTAGGCTTACAAGACTCGTGCTATCGATGGAATACCGTAGCTTGTCGATTCTCGATGGAAGATGTCCAGCACCAAATTGTTTGAAGGTCATCGGTCAATGAACACGACATCAATACCCCACACCGATCGAGCCTCAGATAATCCCATGACGTTCTCTGGGTCCTAAGCAATCGGTGGAAAGCCTGTCAATTTGGTAGCAATCGTAATGGCTTGTCAAAGAGCCAACATCGGGTCTCACACTGAAAATGGCTGGCTCCAGGACGACAACACGCTTCCCGATTAAGCCTCAGTCAACCCACGACGTCTTCCGGGATTTGTAGCATATTTCCATTACTTGTAGCGACCGTGGTGGCTCGGATTGTGGTGGGTCAGCCATCATCGCGAATCACATACCAAAACGGATGCTCCTTTGGATGGCGAGACAACCATTTCCGATTGAGCCCCAGCTGGTCCCATAACATTTGCCGTGGGTTAAGCTAACCGTAGCATATCTCGATTCATCCATAGCTATCGTGGCGGGTCGTCAAACAGCCAAGATGAGTATCGCTTACTAAAGTTGGCCGTCTACTGCTAGACGACAGCGACACCGACATTCCTCAATCGAGCCCCGGATAGCCCTGCCATGTTCATCAGGTTCTGTTGCACAATAGCCGTAGATTAGCCGGCTAATTACATAGCCCTAGGCTACAGCTTAGCCCTAGATCAGAGATTTCTCTCTCCTACACACTTGAATCAACCATCAATTCATCCATCAAAATACGGCCTTTTGGCGCTCCATTAATCAGATCTTTTACTGCGTGTAGCGTGACAGGTTCTAGGCTCTCTGTGGGATGTCAGCTCAGTCATAGCAGTCTCAGCCTCTCAAACAGCCAACATCGAATATCATATTAAGACGGCCTCCCAGGAACAGTTAGGCTCCCATTCCCGTTCGAATACCGCGCCAACAAAGCCTTGACATATCTCATTGCGCTTATGACTGTCCAGGCTATCTGTAGCATATAGCATTATCTCCATTCATGACACCAACCATGTCGCCTGTCAATGACTCAACAGTAGAAATCGCACACGGAATCTATCCCCTGGACTTTCGGTCGACAATCACAACACCGATCAAGCTGGTAACGATACCGCAACATCCGTTGAGCCCTCAACTACTCATAGCAAGTCCAGCTTGCTGGTACCGGGCGTGTCAGACGTTTAATCACTCCGCAGGTATTTCCGCATACAAAAGTCGAACTTCTCACGACAAATTTCAAAATCGACAGCAACGCGAATACGATCCGGACAACACTTCAGCTGGTTCCACCATGTACATCAGACTCTAAACTTACTCGTGGACCTTGCGTTCTGATTTTTACAATTTCTTTCAGCCCGCTATCGCTCCCCAGGCTGTTTCGCATGCCAAAGCCGGCCCTCTCAGGACAAATCTCAAAATCGACCGCGACGCGAACACACGAGTACGGCTCGAACAAGGATGGGTGCAGTCAAGTAGAGTAATGGGAGTGATCTTACCATGCTTGGAACAATTCTTGGGATTAGCTACGGCGGCCTGTGACTCAACACCTGATTCCGCGTGATAAACCGGTCCCTCTCAGGAGGTGAATTCAAAAAATCACAGCGACGTTGATATCGTACGGACAAGCTCCGAAGCTCCCACCAGGTGATCTGGGCCATGGAACTCTGGACTACAATTGTCTCTTGGTTGGTTCAGCTACGCCGGACTGCCCATCACTCAACATGTGGTTTCGCATACTCAACGACCCGCCCAGAGATGGACTTCAAAAATCGACAGCAACATGAGTACCGCAGATGAAGCTGGAGCACAGGTTGGATGAGGTGTACCAGGTACAGACTACTTGTAGCAAGTTTCAATTGACCGATTACGGCCGCGAGAGCCCGTATGTTACTCAACAAGCAGTATCACAGACTAGAATGGCCATTCAGGGGCTAGTTCGATAATCGACAGAAATGCCGCACCCGAGAGTAGCTCCTAGAATCCAATCTCGTATCACGCTACAAGCCAAACTATCTGTAGAACGTTCCAAGCATCGATATCGCCCACGCCAGCCCGTACATCAGCCAACAAGTATCACAGACGAATGGCCCCTCAGGAGTTGACTCGTATCAACAGCCCTCCGATCGGCATGGTCAAGCTGGGGAGCTATCACTAGATGGATCAGCTACGGGTTACACATAGCACGGCTTGCTTGATAAGCTACTCCAGCTGTCTATCACCCAACAGGCCGTATCGCATCCTGAACAGTTTGCCCCAGATGTTATGAGTTCAGAATCGCAGCGGATCGAGATATGGCGTCGACCGTATGCCTGTCGAGTTCCTAGCTATGGTATTAGCTTGGCGGTACTCTGCTAGCCTGTTGTTGACTTGACAGGAGGTACCAAACGGGCCGTACATCTGGATTTCTGGTCGACCACCGTAACACGTAACTGATCGACATAGGTACAGCTTCGCCTGCATGCTTCCCTTACGTTGAGCTCTCAATCGTCTCCGCACGTCCTCTGTTCCCCAGAACCGCTACGCCAGCCTCTCCATCACTACGTGCGGTTTCGCCTGCTGCAACCGGCCCCGGGAGTCTTGCATGTAGGATGACAGCGCGGTGGATCGAGACACGGCTCGGGCCACAGGCTTATCGAGTTCCAGCCATAAATAGGATGTTTCGGTCCGGCTGAATGACGCCAGGACGCCAGCTTATTGTCAACCCGACAGAAGGTACCAGATCGGACCGTACACCAATGTAGTAGTTCTGATCGACTACGTAACGCCACTAATCAACCTACAGATTCGCCCGCATGCTTGTCTGACTCCAAGCTATTGATAGTCACCTCGGGTCGCCACCAGCTACGTCAGGCTGTCCATCACCCAACATGCGGTGTCGTTTCGCATACTACAACGGGCCCCTGGTTATAAATTCACGACGACGGCACGACGGATCGAGACACGACTTGAGACGCACGCTTATCAAGTCCCCAGCCATTAATAGCATGCCTTGGTCCGGCTGAACGATGCCAAGCTGTCGTCGACTCAACACGAACATGAGTTTCACACACAAACGGGTTCGCCCCCCAGAACAACCAGGCAGGTGTTTCGATGTAACCGGTCGAGCTATAGCTTGGCGCGTAGCTCAAGGTCCCAGCTACCGGTCCCAGCTATCGACCACGAACCTTAGCTCGGCCGTAGTACCTACGCCAGGCTGCCATCTGCTTGACATGCCAACAGCGTCGGGTTCCGTCCCTAGGAGACTCAGGGGTCATAGTACATACCCGATCGAACCACAACTTTGCCTGTAAGCCTGTCAGGTTCGCAGCGATGAATAAAGAGTATCAGCTACGTCAGCCTGACATTACTCGCTACGATTTTGCATCCCATCTATCCCAAAACCGGTCCCGTGTCTGACGACCTCTCTCTGAAGGCCTGGACGGTGGATCACATGGACCAGATCAAGCCACAGCTTCGCCCGTAAGTCTGACAAACCTCCAGCTATCGATAGAATACCCCAGCCCGGCAATATCAGCCATTTCAAGCTAGAATCACTGCTAGGTGTCCCATACTTCCCCTAGCTCCAGTACGTGCCGGTTCATTTTACATCGCCGATCGACCCCAAAACGAATCCACCATGTTTCCCTTATCCCAAGCTACCCGTAGCCTATGCTGGTGAGCCAACAACCTTCTGCTGGTTCATGAATCTCTCACAAGCACGTTCTAAGACTGAACCGTTCCTCTCTCCTTGGGTCCATCACACACGGGCGATCGACCCGAAAGCAACTCCATCAGGTTCTCCGAGTCCAAACTATTCGTAGCATGTGCTGGCTAGCTACCATCGCCTCTGCCAAGATGTCAATCACTCCCCAGGATTTTTCCCATAGTAAACAGGGCCATCTCGGCAGAGGTGCATTTCATGTCCCCGATTCACCCAAAAACAAGTCGATCACATTGTACATGTCTCAAAACGTTCGTAAAAACTCTCGGCTTGCTAATAGCAACTCTGCGGGCCCGTCAATCACTCCCCGAGAAATTTCCCATACTATCTTGGTCTCTCCGTAACGGGCTTTTGCAGGACAAGTACGTGACGGATGAAGCCGAAACCGGCCTTGCAATACTCTACAGTCTCTCGTCATTCCGTTCCATACCTTAGACCACCGATAACAATCTTGCCGATCCTTGAATCACTCAACAGGGAACTCCCCATAGTAAACCAGGCCCCCTCAGCAGTCGTTCACGAAACGGGCTCGATTCAGCCAAAACCGAGTCCGCCACATTCTCCTAGTTCCAAACCATACGTGGCATATCGTTTCCTGCGAGCCATGAGTCTCCTGGCCTCCCAGTCACTCCCCAAAGAAATCCCCATACTAAACCGGGTTCTCCGCGCAAGGGATTTGCAGGCCCAATACGTGATGGATCAAGTCCAAAATAGCCTTGCCATGTTTTGTAGACCTCTGTCACACGACTCAGTACCTTAGACTACCAATAGCGACCTTGTTGGTGCCTCAATCACTCAACACAAGAATCCCCATACTGTGGCGTGTTCTCTCTTTGGGGGATTCCTGTAACCGATCTACGCCGTTGAGCAAGCCTAGGACTGTCTTGCCGTGCTCTATAGGCTTCCACCTGTACGCCAGTATTTTATTTTGCCGATAGCATCGTCGCTGGCGCCTCTATCACTCACCATAAAATCTACCATACTAGAGTCGGCTCTCCGTTAGAAAATTTTTATAATTGATCTACGCAAACAGGCAGCATGAAAACTACCTTGCCATGGTCTACAGGCTTTCATCTGTACGTGAGATTTTTGTTTTGCCGATACCGACCTTGCTGGCGTCTCAATCACTCAACACAGGATATCCCATACTAACCCAGTCTACAAATATTAAGGAAAAAAAAATCTACAAAGGGCCGTTCATTTAGAGTGATGTTATTTATACATTACCTTTTTTTCTTATTTGTACATTACTTTATGTAACACCTGACAGCAGTTGCTCGCCAACTGATTTCAAACTGAAGCCATCGCCATTTAATATATTCGCATTCTTTCCTTACGTAGTTAGCTACGATCCAATACAAAATGTAATATTATTACACTATATATAAGTACGGATTTATTGCTGCCCCAACATTACAAGACGTCGTCGTCACCTTGGCATCATACGTAACTCTGGACGAGGAGTCTCTGCTATATTACTATCGCCATTGCCATCGCTAACGCTATTGCCAACTACAATACAGTCTTCCGGAGATAATTGTGTATGCACAGGCACTGGTCTTGCAGTTGTTATACTTGCCTATTATCTCCGTGTAGGGTGAACCTCGCTGTTGACCTACCCGTGTAACTTATCTCTCCGTTGCGAAGATGTAAGCCTACCCACGTTTCGTAGCCTTCGCTCCAGCACGGCGAGCTGAGACCTAGGGCGATCTCACGATCATTTGAATCATAATTAACACTTATATTAATGATACACTACAAGTTAGGTACCTTGCAATTCTATAAGGCCCGTTGGCTTTAAAAAATTTTCAATGGAGCTTACTGGTATGGCGTAATCAAGTGCACAAGTGGGCGCAGCTGTTGCCAGGTGTGCTAAAAAAGTAATGTACAAATAAGAAAAAAAGGTAATGTACAAATAACATCACTCTTCATTTAAACGCGCAGTAGTTTGGCGGGGTAGCCGAAAATTTTCCGGTCGATTCCAGTATATCCCCTATTGTGATAATTTTACGAAAATGAGTCGTACGGACGTGGAACTAGGATCACCTTGTCCATTAGAAAATGGCAAAAATTATGATACCACTTGCAGCCTGTACAACCTCTTGGTTGCGAAGTTATTCCGGATTGATTGAATTGACGCTATTCCGAGCTTATTTTCAATCATTTCAAACACGCAACTTCAAGCAACACGACCTATACGATTTGGCCGAAGAATAGGTCTTAAAGCATCAAAAAAAGGCAGCTTTATCGCACAGAAATGACAAAAATTCCAGTCCAGGTTGCATCTCCGTAGCAGATGATTTGACAGAGCTGTTGATCGTGCAATATGTTGTATTTTGATGTGGGCAAACTTGGCTCGGTTTCTGTGTGGCGCGGTGGCTGTAGCGCGGTGTGGCTCGATGACTGTGGCTTAGTGGCTGTGGCGCGGTGGCTTCGGCGCGGTGGCTGTGGCGTGATGGCTGTGGCGTAAGGACTGTGGCTCGGAGGCTGTGGCTCGGTGGCTGTGGCTCGGTGGCTTCGGCGCGGTGGCTGTGGCGCGGCGGCTATGGCGTGGTGACTGTGGCTCGGTGGCTGTGGCGCCTAGGATGTTAATCTACAGGAACTCGAATAGCTCTACGAATATAGCATTTGAAGAGGTAAATCAAGTGCCTAAACCTTGCTGAATCCGTAACCTATCTATTGACACCTTGATCAACTGAATCAGTCTAGCCTTTGTGGAGTTATGGTCAGAAACACCGGAGGGCACCGCCACTTTACTGCGCCATTAGACGAACGATACCGCGCGACTTCACCCCTAAAGATGGTGCTCTTTGGGGGTTTTGGCAACTGATCTGTGAACCGATCCGTGCAAACGAGCAAGCCAAAAACAGCCTTGCCATACTCTACAGATATTCAGCAGTATGTCCATATTTCTTTTCGCTGGTAGCATCGTTGCTGGTGTCTTAATCACTCAACATAAGATATCCCATACTAATATTGTTTTCTCTTTAGGGAATTCTTACAATTAATCAGCGACATCGAGCAAGCCTAGGACTGTCTTGCCATGCTCATCGACCTTTGACAATCCGTTGGCTATTTTATTCTACCGTTAGAATCGTTGCCGGCGCCTTTATCACTCAACACGATATTTCCCATACTAGAGTGTGTTCTCTTTGGGAATTTTTTACAATTAATCCACGTGGCGTGGCAAGCCAAAACATACTCTGCCATGCTTCATAGAGTATTGAACGACCGTTGAAACCTTTGGATTCTCAATAGCGCTGTCGGCGTCGTCTCTATCACTCCCCACAGAATTTCCCATACTGAAGTGTGTTCTCTCTTCAGAAGGATTTTGCAGCTGATACACGCCAACGAGCAAGTCGAAAGCTGCCTTGACACATTCTACGGCATCTCAAATGTACGCCATTATTTTATTTCATCTATAGAGACCTTACTGGTGCTTCAATCACCCCTCAGCTGATTTCCCATACTGCAGTGTGTTTCACTTTGGGGATTATTTGCAGCTGATCTACGTGGCAGATCAAGTCGAAAGCTACTTTGCAATGCTCTGGAAGGCAGCAGCGAACCCTCTGCTACTTTGGAGTATCCATATCGACCTTGCCGGCGCCTCTATCACTCAACACGATATTTCCCATACTGGAGTGCGTTTTTTCTTGGGGATTTTTCGTAGCTGATCTACGGGGCGGATCAGGCTCAAAGCTACGTTGCCATGCTCCATAGACCTTTGGCCCTTCTCGGAATTTTTTCTTTGCCGATAGCGACCTTGTTGGCGCTTCAATCACTCCCCAAGTGATTGACCATACTAAAGCGGCTTCTCCTCTTATGTGATTTTTCCAGCCATATCCATGGAGGATCGAGCCAGAGGTAGCTCCAAAACATACTGGCAGTGGTCAGCTACCCGTAGAGTCCTTCAGGTGGCATCAGGTTGCAGATAGCGACCTTGCTGTCGCGTCAATCACCCACTGGAACATTTCCCATTGAGGTGGGTTCGCTCGCTGGGAATCTCTAGCCTAATCCACTTCGGACCAAGCCAAAAGCTGTCCTATCATGTTACCGAGGTCTTGGGCTATCCATAGAGTATTTCGGGCTACCGATACCATCTTTGCTGGTCCATATACTCACTAGTGGATTCCCATATGCCACTGATCGAGCCCAAACCCGCTCCACGATGCTCTCCCAAGTCCACTCTATCCGTTGGGTATCTCGGCTTGCCGGTGCTGAGTCTGCTGGCCCGTTATTGGCTCGCCACAAGATATCAGATAGCTATGGGCATCCTGAGTGATGCATCGTACGCCACCAATCCAGCCAAAACCAAGCCCACCGTGCTCCCCGAAGTCTATGCTATCTATAGAGTAGAGTCTGTGGTTCCTAGTATCAGCTCTACTGAACCGTGAATCACTCAACACGAGACCACGTACCAGATTGGGTTCCCTGGTGACGCATCGTGTGCCACCCATCGAGCCGAAATCAGTTCCATCATGATCCCCGGAGTCTCAGCTATCCGTAGGATATACATTTGCCCGATATCCCACTTAGCTCGTTGACTACTCAACACCAGATATCATCGTCACTACGGGTACTCTTAGGGGATGTCTCTTACTCGACCGATCGAGTCAAGTACAGGCCCACAACGTTCAGCAGGCTCTGAATCCATGTAGAGCATGTCAGGGCGCTGGTACCAGCTTTCGTCGACCGTCAATCACTCAACGCACGATATCACCTAGTATCATGGGTTCTCGGGTGATGCTCTTACATTACGGATCGAGCCGAAACCAGGTTTGCCATGCTCCCAGGAGTCTAGAATTTCCGTGGAGTGTCCTGGGCTCCCGGTACCTGCTCAGCTTCGCCGTGTATCACTCCCCACAAGATATCACATACTAAACCGGACCCTCACCATGGAGAGTCCTGCTGTCCGAATACGTAGCCGATTGATCCAGAACCAGGTCCGCCATGCTCCCGGGGATGTGAACGAACCATATGTGTTCTGGTTCATCGATACCAGCTCTGCTTGACCGTCGATCACTCAACACAGGATATCACGTACTGGACCGGTCCCTCACCATGGAGGAGTCCCGCTGTCCGAATACGTAGCCGATCGAGCCGAAACTAGACTTGCCGTGCTCCCCGATGTCTGAGCTAGTAGGATATTTTGGTTTCCCGGTACCGGCAATACCTGGCCGCTGATCACTCCCCATAAGATATCACGTACTAAACCGGTGCCTCCTTTCGTGGCGCATCAATCACCTCTGATCGATTCGAAACCACCTCTGCCATACTCAGCAGTCTCTAAGGACCAGGTAGAATATTTTTTGGCACCGATATCAGCTCTTCCTGGCCTTTGATCACTCCCCACAGAATATCACATACTAAACAGGGACGTCTCTTTGGGATTCCTGCTGTCGATATACGCGGCCTACCGACCCAAAACAAGGCCCGCCGTGCTCCCCGGAGCTACAGCTAACCGTAGAGTATCCTAGCCCTTCGATATCACACTGTACTAGTCGTCGATCACTCCCCGCGAGATATCGCAGACTAAACCGATTCCTCCTTTGGCGACGTTTCGTACTCCCCCGATCAACTCGAGACTGCCTTTGCCACATCCGGCAGACTCCAAAAGCCGCGTAGAGACTGCTAGCTAACCGATATCGGCTATATTAAGCTGTCAATCACTCAACACACGATACCACATACTAAGAGTGACCTCCCTTTGAAGGAATCTCGCAGGTAGTCTACGTAGCCAATCGAGCCCAGACTAGGCTCTCCATGCTCCTTGAAGCCACACCTCACGGTAGAGTGTCCCAGTTGCCCGATACTAACTGTCCTGACGCGTCAATCACTCCCCAAATAAAATCACATACAAATGGAGGCTCTCCTTTGGGGGATTGTCACGGGTTGTACACGCAGCAGATCATCCCGAAACCCGGCTCTCCATATTGCTCAAGGTCCAAACCCTCTATGAATCGATCGCCTGTTCGATACTGACCCTGGTTGGCCGTCAATCACTCGCCAACGAAAATCACGTACTAAAGCGGTGCCTCCTTTTCGTGGCGCAAATTTTACTCTGATCGATCCGAAACTGGCTTTGCAAGATCCGTCAGGTTCCAAAACCCACGTAGAGTATCTCAGGGAGCCTATATACATGTTGGTTGGCCTTCAATCACTCCGCAACGAAAGTCACATACTAAAGTAGGCTCTCCTTTCGGGAAGTCTCGCAAGTCATGGACGCAGTGTATCAAAGTCAGACTAGGCTTGCCATGTTGCCCAAGGCTACATTAGTTGATATCGTACTCAGCTTTTCGATACCAACACTGCCTCGCCGTCGATCACTCCGCAAAGAAAATCCCATACTAAACAGGGCCGTCCTTTCAGGGGATTCTAGCAGGTCCAATACGTAAATGATTAAGCCAAAACCATGCCCGCAGTTTTCTTCGAGGCCACATCTATCTGAAAAACCTCACAGGTATCCGATAGCGACTCTGGTTCGTCGTCGATCACTCCGCAAAAAGAATACCATACAAAACCTGACCCTCCTATAGGGGGTTGCTGCTACCCAAATACGTAGCCGACGGAGTCGAGACTAGGCTAGCCGAGTTTCCTAGGATCTACTCTCCAGGTAGCATGCCTTAGCCGAGCGATATCACCTCGATAGGCCCGTCGGTCACTCCGCAAAGAAAATCACATAGTAAACTGGACCTCGCTTTGAGGGGCTCTCACGGGCGACACATGGAACGGATTGAGCCAAAGCTAGGTCTGCCATATTCCTTATGATCTAATCTACCCGTAACGGAGATGGCTTGGCAATATCGAGTCTCCTTGGTCGGTGATCACTCCGCAAAAAGAATACCATACAAAACCTGACACTCTTTTTGCGGGGCTGCTGCTACCCAAATACGTAGCGGACCGAGCCGAAACTAGGCTAGCCGTGTTGCATAGGGCCTTGTCTCCACGTGACATACCTTATTTCAACGCTATTATGTCGATAAGCTCGTCGGTCACTCCGCAAAGAAAATCTCCTAGTACTGGACCTCGCTTTGAGGGGCTCTCACGGGCGACACATGGAACGGATTGAGCCAAAACTAGGTCTGCCATATTTCCTATGATCCAGGCTGCTCATAACAGAGATGACTTGGTGATATCGAGTCTTGTTGGCCAGTAATCACTCCGCAAAGAAAATCACATAGAAAAGCGGGCACTCCTCTGGGAGACTCTCATGGGTCCTACACGTAACGGATCAAGCCCGGGTCGGGTCCGCAATGCTGCCGCAGCTCTAGACTACCTCTCTGTAGCGTACTATGGCCTGGCGTTACCATTCCGTGTACCCGTCAATGACTCAATACGTAGTTCCGCATGCCAAATACGTTCGCTCGGGAAGCTTGGCAGTTTCCTATGCTGTCGAGCTGAAATTAGACCCCTGGCATTCCTTTCTGGTCTGAGCTATCCGTGGAATATCGCCTGACATATATCGAACGTCCTGGACTGACTTGACCCGAGGTATCACGTACTGAATAGGTTCGGTCAAGGGAAGCTAAGCTTGGGAAATTGACCTGGACTAGTCTAGCTGAACCTGGACCAGTGGGAATCTTCTCTACGGTCTAAGCTGTCTATGGGACATGTCAGCGGGTCAATAGCAACTCTGTCGACCCGTCAATTACTCGTTACAAGGTGTTACATACCAGGTGAGGTTGGGTCAAGGAGAGCTTTGGCAAGTAGCCAAGCTGAATATAGACCTCTAGCACTCTTCTCTGCGGTCTAAGCCACCCGCAGAGTATCCTGCTGTGCCAATAAAGTCTGTTGGCCCGTCAATCACCCATCACCACGTATCACGTACGGAATAGGTTAGTTTAAGGGGGTCATTGACAACTGTCACTACGTGGTCGGGTTGAACCAGACCACTGGAACTCTTCTCTACGTTCCAAGATACCCGTAGGCATGTCAGCCTGCCGATATCGAACGTCCTGGCACTGAAGGTATCACGTACCAAGAACCAAGATGGGCTCCCGAGGACCTGGGGAAGTTGGGAAACTCATCTCAAGCAGTCGAGCTGAAACTAGGTCAGTGGCACTTCTCTAGGTCTAAGCTATCTGGGGAATGTACTGCCGTCCTGATTCAAGCTGGTTAGTCCGATCATGATCCAGCACAGACTATCACGTACCGAGTTGGTCGCTCAAGGGGGGGAGTTTGGAAGTCGATGCTATGCATCCACAGACCAACGGTCCTCTTCTCCATCGTCTGGGCTATCCGTAGAACGTTCTGTCGTGTCGATCTCAACGTCCTGGGCCTTCGATCACTCATCATGTAATTCGGCGTGTTCCGTGGGGGGATTTTGGCGGCCAATCGTATGCAACGGATCGAGCTAAAAGTGGTTCGACAACATTCTCCAGAGCCCAAAGTCTACGTAGTGTAGTCGGCGTGCCCATCTCCAACGTCATCGTCTCTCAATCACTCAACACAAGATTTCGCATACTAAAGCGATACCTCTCAGGGATGACTTTTCAGTTGGTCTGATCGAGCTGAGACTAGCCTTGCAAGAATCTCCATGGTCCCATCTCACCACGGAGTGTCTTTCAAGTCGATATCAATCGTCGTCGGCCTTGAATCACTCAACATAGAATTCCACATACTAAAGCAGTACCTCTCAGGACGGACTTTTCAGTTACTCTGATCAGTCTGAGACTATCCTTGCTCCTTGCATGACTTGCCATGGCGTCAGCTCGCTGCTGAATGTGCTTTGGTGTCGATATCCATCATCGTCGGCCTTGAATCACTCAACATAGAATTTCGCATACTAAAACGGTTACTCCCAGGGAGACTTTTCAGTTGGTCTGATCGAGCTGATACTGACCTTGCAAGATTCTCCAAGGCGTCAGCTACCGCAGAGCGTGCTTTGGTGTCGATAGCAGTTGTTGTCAGCTTTCAATCACTCAACATAAGATTTCCCATACTAAAGTAGGCTCTCTTGGTGGAGGTTTCAACAAATTATTGTACGTGACACACGCGGCTAACAGAGCCAAGATCTAGCTTGCAGTACTCTTCAGGGTCTAATAGATACACAGAAAATTTGGCGTGCGGATATCCAACGTTGTCGGCCTTTAATCACTCCGCAAGGAATTTCCCATACAAAGCGGTCCCTCTCAGGGGCGATATTTGTAACTATTCCAATCAGACCGAGACTGGTCTTGCAATCTTCCCCAGGGTCTCCTCAATCGTCAGGTACTCTTTTGTGTCGATACCGAACGTCGTCGTCCGTCAATCACTCAACAGCTGATTTCACATACAAATATGGGTTCTCCTCGGGGGTACTTACGAAATTTATTAAAAATGAACGGCTCAGCTGGGACTCTCCAAACTGGGCCTGCCACATTCCTTAGGACCTATAAAGACCGTACATTACTTGCCATGTCCATATACAACATGGCCGGCCTTGAATCACTCCGCAAAGATTTTCCCATACAAAACCAGACCCTCCTCAGGGGCGGATAGTGAAGTTGACCCAATCGAGTTGAGACTGGCCTTGCAAGATTCTCCGGGGTCTCATTAATCGTATGGTACCCTTTGGTGCCGATACCGAACGTCGTTGCCCGTCAATCACTCACCAACTGATTTCCCATACAAACCTGGGCTCTCCTCGGGGGTACTTACGAAATTTATTAAAAAATAAACGGCTGGGCCGAGACTCTCAAAACTGGTCCAGCCATGGAGCTTAGGACCTAATAAGGCCGTAGACCAGTTTTCGTGCTAATAATCGACGTCGTCGGCGTTGAATCACTCCGCAAAACATTTCCCATACAAAACTAGACCCTCCTCAGGGGCGGATATTGAACCTCCTCAGGGACGGATATTAAACTTGATCCGATCGGGTTGAGACTAGGCTTGCAGGATTCCTTGGGGTTTCATTGATTCTCAAGTGCTTTCTCATGCCAATCCGGAACGTTGTCGCCCGTCAATCACTCAACATCCGATTTCCCATACAAACTTGGGCTCTCCTCGGGGATATTTGCAAAATTCTTTATAAATCAACAGTAGAGCTGAGACACCCAACACTGGTCTAGCCACGAGACTGAGGACATAATAAGGCCGTAGACCAGTTTTCGTCCGAGTAATCAACGTCGTCGGTGTTGAATCACTCCGCAAAGAATTTCCCATACAAAACCAGACCCTCCTTAGGGGCGAATATTGAACTTGATCCGATCGGACTGAGACTAGCCTTGCAAGATTCCTCAGGTTCTAAATAGTCGATTCGACCAATTTACGTGCCTATATCTGGTTTGGTGGCTCGTGAATCACTCCGCAAACGATTTCACATACAAACATGGGCTCTCCCAGGACGGACTTTGGAAATTAATCCTCGGCGACGTGGATAACCAGTCATGCCGAAATATAGCTTGCAGTATTCCTCACGGCCTAACCAGTCCGGAGAATATTTTTGGTATCATAATCGTGCTTCCTCGCCCGCGAATCACTCAACAAAGGATTTCCCATACAAAAGTGGTGTCTCCTTTTTGGTGGCGATTTGCAAAATTCAAGGTAAATCACCAGCAGCGCGGGAAGTCCCAAAACCCGGCTTGCAAGATTCTCTAGGGTCTTAACTTTTCGTATAAGATCCTGGTGTGTCGATATCTAGTCAGGTTGGCCGTCAATCACTCAACAAAGGATTTCCCATACAAATGAGGTTACTCTCAGGGGGATTTGGGGAGGATTTGGGAAATTAATCGACGGCAACGTAGGCAGCTAGTGAAGCCGAGACATGGCTTGCAGGATTGCTAGAGGTCTGATCTACTCGTATAAAATCGCAGGTAACCATATCAAGCGTCGTCGTCGACAAATCACTCAACAAAGGATTTCCCATACAAAACCAGACCCTCCTCAGGGGAGGATTTGGGAGGATTTGGGAAATTAATCGCCGGCAACGTAGGCAGCTGGTGAAGCCGAAACATGGCTTGCAGCATGGCCCGAGGTCTGATCTACTTGTATAAAATCGCAGGTAACCATAGCAAGTGTCGTCGTCCGCGAATCACTCAACAAAGAATATCCCATACAAATGTGGTTCCTCCTAGGGGAGGTTTTTGGGAGGATTTGGGAAATTAATCGCCGGCGACGTAGGGATCAGACGGAGCTAAGACTAGGCTTGCAGTATTGCCCAAGGTCTGATCTCTTCGTATAAAATCCTAGGTAACCATATCAAGCGTCGTCGTCGACAAATCACTCAACAAAGGATATCCCATACAAAAGTGGTTACTCTCAGGGGAGGATTTCCACAGACGATCGCCGGCGACGTAGGGAGCAGACCGAACTAAGACCAGGATTGCAAGCTTCATCAGCCCCTAAGCTGTCTGTAGAATATCTCTGTGTACCAATATCTGGTCTGGTGGCTCGTCAATCACTCAACATGGAATTTCCCATACAAATGTGGTTTTTCCTACGGAAGGACTGTGAAAAATGAACTCAGGATATGGACGCATCTAATCAAGCCCAAACTGACAGGACGCGTTGGCTATGATCTAGTCTAAATGTAGAAAATTTGACCTGTTGATATCGAGCATCCTGGCCCGTGAATCCATCAAAACGTATACAAAGATGGTTTCTCTCAGGGGACTCGAACAGATAATCGTAGGTAGCATACGTAGTCAACCGAGATAGAGCCGAGAACATTGCCTAATGTCTAGTCTCTGCGTAGGGTATATCGTCTCGCCGATATGGAACGTCGTCGGCCTTCTATCGCTCAACATGGCCTTGCAACCAAAACGGGATCCATCGGTGGCGGATGTAGTTGATCTAATCGAGCCGAGATTGGTCCTACAAGACTCCCAAAGGTTTCCTCTCTCCGTAGGGTATGTCATCCTGCCGATATGGGAGTCGATAGGCCGCCCATCACTCAAGATGGCGGTCTGGGTTCTGGATCCTGGATTCTAAACGGGCTTACTCTAGCGGGTGTAGTCGACCCAAATCAGCTGAGACTGGCCTAACAGGACTCCCCAAGGTCTGAGCTATCAGCTAGAGTGCTGGGTGTTGAATTTGGAGCGTGTTCGCCCGTGAATCATAATATGGCATATCGCGTACTGAGATGGGTTGACTCGAAGACTTTGGCGACTGATTGTGCGGGACACGTACGGCCAATCGAGCCATAACTGACACAGATTGCTCTCCAGAGTTCAGGCTATCTATGTGATAGACTTTAGTACCGATTCCGTGCCTCCTGGACATCTCTCAACGTCATATCGAATGAAGTGGGCTGACTCGGGGACTTTAGGGACCAACCGTATGAGATACATAGGGCCGATCAAGCTGAAACTGACGCAGATCGTTTTCCAAGGCCTGGAGTCTCCATAGAGTAGCCCATCGTACCGATCCCGAGCCTCCTGGTCCGTCTCACAACACAGAATCTCGTGATGAGGTAGGGGACTTTAGCAACCAAGTGTACAAGACACAGCGGCCGATCAAGCCAGAACTCACCCACCTCGTTCTCCAAAGTCCAGTCTATCCGTTGAATGGGTTGTCGGACCGATAGCTGCCCTCCTTGACTGTCGGTCACTCAATAGCATATCGTACTGAGGTGGGTTGACTCAGGGGCGATGGCAACTTGTTACGTCCGATCGAGCCCAAACTAACACAGATCGTTCTCTGAAGTTCAGGCTATCTTACCGTGTCGGTCTCATGCCTCCCGGCGCCAGAATGACTTAACAGCATATCAGACTAAGGTGGCTGAACTCAGGGGCGATGGCAACTTGTTACGTCCGATCGAGCCTAAACTAGCACAGATCAATCTCCCAAGTTCAGGATCTCTAGCCGTACCGGTTTCGAGGCTCCCGGCGCCAGAATTACATATCGTCATTTCGGACGGAGATGGGTTGACTTCTACGCGCACAAAATCGCAAAACACATATTAGGCCGGATGCTGCTAAAACCATGCTTGCCACATTCATTGAGGTCCCAAATTTATTTTACATATTTTGCCAAAGCGATATCGAGTCTGGTTGCCCGTCAATCACTCCGCAAACGATTTCCCATACAAACTTGGTCTCTCCTTTGGGAAATTCATGGCAGTGACCAGGCGAGCTGACACTCCCAGACATGGGCTTGCCACACTCCCTGGGAGTAGCACTTGTCGTAGAAAATTCGGCGTACCCGTAGCATGCCTGCTGTCGCGTCAATCACTCCCCAAGTGATTTCCCATACAAAAGTGGTCTCTCCTTTGGGAAATTCATGGCAGCGACCAGGCGAGTTTACACTACCAGACATGGGCTTGTCACACTCCTTGGGAGTAGTACTTGTCGTAGAAAATTCGCTGTACCCGTAGCAAGCCTACTGTCGTGTCAGTCACTCCGCAACGGTTTTGTCATATGTGACCTCTCTCCAGGCGTAAAATCGTATAACCCAAACCAGCACGGATCCTCCCAATACCAGTCTTGCCACATTCCTAAGGGTCTCAAGTATTTTTGGGATTTTTTTCGTACCAATATCCCCTCAGGGAGGCCGGCTATCATTCCGCAAACGAATTCACATACAAAAGGGGTCCCTCTTGGGGAGATTTCGAAAATTTGGTATAAATCAACAGTGAGCTAGATACCACCGAGACCAGGCTTGCCATACTCCTTGGGAGTAGTACTTATCGTAGGAAGTTCGGTGTAGCCGTAGCATGCCTGCTGTCGTGTCAGTCACTCCGCAACGGTTTTGCCATACTAATGTGTGACCTCTCGTCAGGCGAAAAATCGAATAACCCAAACCGGCACGGATCCTCCCAAGACTAGTCTTGCCACCTTCCTGAGGGTCTCAAGTATTTTTTGAGGTTTCTTTCGTGTCGATATTACCTCAGGGAGGCCGGCTATCACTCCGCAAACGAATTCCCATACAAAAGGGGTCCCTCTTTGGGAGATTTGCAAAATTCATTATAAACGACGAGTCGAGCTGGGACGATCGAAACCAAGCTTGCCACATTGACTACAGCCTAAACTAACTGGTGAAAAATTGCTGTAGCGAAATCAGGTCGGCTGCCTCGTCAATCACTCCGCAAAGGATTTCCCATACAAAAGTGGTGTCTCCTTTTTGGTGGCAACTTGCAAAATTCGAGAAAAATCACCGACAGCGCGGGAGGTCACAGAACTAGGCTTGCAGTGTTGCCTGAAGTTCAACCTGTTCGTAGCATATATGAGTATGTCAATCTCTACCCTGGTTGCTCGTCAATCACTCAACAGACGATTTCCCATACAAAAGTGGTATCCCCTTAGGGGAGATTTCCAAAAATTGTTATAAATCGACAGTGAGCTTGGTACTACCGAGACCAGGCTTGCCATACTCTATAAAACGTCGACTTCATGTGAGAGAAGCGGTATAGCCATATCAAGTCTCGTCGTCCGCCAATCACTCCGCAAAGGATTTCCCATACAAAAGTGGTTCCTCCTTTTTGGTGGCGACTTGCAAAATTCGAGAAAAATCACCAACAGCACGGGAGGTCCCAGAACTAGGCTTGCAGTGTTGCCTGAGGTGTAATCCATCTATACCATATATAATCATGTCAATATCTGCCTTGGTTGCTCGTCAATCACTCAACAGACGATTTCACATACAAAAGTGGTATCCCCTTAGGGGACATTTTGAAAAATTATTATAAATTGACAGTGAGCCTGATACCTCCGAAACTAGGCTTGCCGTACTCTCTGCGGCATCATCTTTATGTGGTAGAAGCCGTATAGCGATATGAGGTCTCGTCGTCCGTGAATCACTCCGCAAAGGATTTCCCATACAAAAGTGGTGTCCCCTTTTTGGTGGCGATTTGCAAAATTCAAGATAAATCACCAGCAGCACGGGAGGTCCCAAAACCTGACTTGCAAGATTCTCTAGGGTCTCAAATTTCCGTATAAGATCCTGGTGTGTCGATATCTGGTCAGGTCAGCCGTCAATCACTCAACAAACGATTTCCCATACAAAAGTGGTATCCCCTTAAAGGAGATTTCGAAGATTTATTATAAATCGACAGTGAGCTTGGTACCACTGAGACCAGGCTTGCCGTATTCTCTGCGGTGTTACCTTTAGGTGAGAGAAGCCGTATAGCGATATCAAGTCTCGTCGTCCGTGAATCACTCCGCAAAGGATTTCCCATACAAAGGTGGTGTCTCCTAGGGGGTGATTTGCAAAAATCGTTATAAATCACCAGCGAGGCTGGCACTTTCAAGAACATGCTTGCCGTATTCCCTACGGTCTGATAAGCTCGGATATTATTTTTATTTGCCGATATCAAGCATGTTATCGCCCCAATCACTCCGCAAAGGATTTCCCATACAAATGTGGTGTCTCCTTTTTGGTGGGTAATTTCCCAAAAATCATGAACGCCATCCAACAGCACTGGCACGTCCAAGACCCGGCTTGCCAGATTGCCTGGGGTCTCACCTATCCGTAGCATATCTTGATGTGCCAATACCTAGTCTGGTTGGCCGTCAATCACTCCGCAAACGAATTCCCATACAAAGGTGGTGTCCCCTTAGGGGTGATTTGCAAAAATCGTTATAAATCGCCAGTGAGGCTGGGACTTTCAAGAACATGCTTGCAGTATTTTCTACGGCTTGAAGAGCCTGATTAATATTTTTATCCGCCGATATCAAGCATGCTGTTGCCGTAATCACTCCGCAAAGGATTTCCCATACAAAAGTGGTGTCTCCTTTTGGGTGATTTGCAAAAATCGTTATAAATCGCCAGTGAGCTTGATACCACCGAGACCAGGCTTGCAGTATTTCCTACGGTTTGGAGGGCTTGGCTATAATTTTTATTTGCCAGTATCAAGCATGCTGTCGCCGCAATCACTCCGCAAACGTTTTCCCATAGTAAACGGTGCTCCCCTTTTTGGTGGGTAAATCCCAAAATTCATCACAATCAACCAAGAACGCTGGCACGTTCGAAACTGGGCTTGCAAGGTTGTCTGGGGTCTCACCTATCCGTGGCATATTCTGGTGTCCCAATACCTAGTCTGGTTGGCCGTCAATCACTCCGCAAACGAATTCCCATACAAAAGTGGTGTCTCCTAGGGGGGCGGTTGCAAAAATTGTAATAAATAGAAAACGACGTTGACATATCCAAGACTAGGCTTGCCGAATTCTCCGTAGTCTGAAGGGCTCATGATTTATTTTAGCTTGTTGATATCAAGCATGCTGCCGCCTAAATCACTCCGCAAAGGTTTTCCCATAGTAAAGCGGTCCCCCCTTTTTGGTGGGTGAATCCCAAAATTCATGAGCGGCAACAAACAGCACTAACGCTTCCAAAACCAGGCTTGCAAGATTGTCTACGGTCTCATCTGTCCGGAGAAGCTTGTCTTATGTCAATACAACGATTGTAGCTCTCCGAATCACTCCGCAAACGAATTCCCATACAAAAGTGGTTTCCCACCGGGGGCGGTTGTAAAAATCAAAATAAATAGCAGACGACGTTGGCATATCCGAAACTAGGCTTGCCGAATTCTCCGTAGATCAAAGGGCTCACAGATTATTTTAGCTTGTTGATACCAAGCATGCTGCGGCGTCAATCACTCCGCAAAGCGTTTCCCATAGTAAAGTGGTCCCCCCTTTTTGGTGGGTGATTCCCAAAATTCATGAGCGGCAACCAACAGCGCTGGCACGTCCAAGACCTAGCTTGCAAGAATTTCCGGAGTCTCCTGTGTCCGTAGAAGGTTGTCTCATGTCAATACAACGACTGTGGCTCCCTGGATCACTCCGCAAACGATTTCCCATACAAAAGTGGTTTCCCACGGGGGGCGGTTGCAAAAATCGTAATAAATAGCAGGCGACGTTGACATAGCCAAGACTAGGCTCGCCGAATTCTCCGTAGACCGAAGGGCTCACAGATCATCCTAGCTTGTTGATATCAAGTCTGCTGCGGCGTCAATCACTCCGCAAAGATTTTCCCATAGTAAAGTGGTTCCCCCTTTTTGGTGTGTGACTTGTAAAATTCGTGACAGGTGACGAATAGCATTGACGATCTCCAGACCACCTTTGCCACATTACATGGGGTCGTGCCGATTTTTTGAATATTTCCCTGAGTTGATATGATGCCTGTTGCTTCTTCAATCACTCAGCAAACGATTTCCCATACAAAAGTGGTGTCTCACCCTGAGATTTACGAAAATTCGTGATGAGCGAGCAACAGCATTGAAAATTCCAAAGGTACGAAGGCAGGATTGCCTAAGATCTAATGTATACGGCAAAATTATTAGCTGGCTGAATCCAAGGTCGCTGTCACTTCAATCACTCCGCAAAGCAATTCCCATAGTAAAGTGGTCTCCCCTTTTTGGTGTGTGACTTGGAAAATTCGTGACAGGAGACCAGTAGCACTGACGATCTCCAGACCACCTTTGCAACATTGCCTGAGGTCTCGCCGATCTTTTGAATATTTTTTCGAGTTGATATAATGCTTGTTGTGTCTTGAATCACTCCGCAACCGGTTTCCCATACAAAAGTGGTCCGGCCCGATTCTCTACAGTCCGGAGCCTACGTTAAAACTATCAGCTGACCGGCCGTCACGTGGCTGGAGCGTACGTCAGAATTATCAGCTGACCACTATCCGAGTCGTCACGTGGTCCCTCTTTAGGTGTACGAGTTGCAAAATTCATGCCGGCAAGCAACAGCACTGGCGATCTTATAACTAGGCTTGCCACCTTGCCTAGAGTCTCGCCAATTTAATGCATATTCTTTTGTGTCCATATGATGCCTGTTGTGTCGTGAATCACTCCGCAACTGATTTCCTATACAAAAGTGGTATCTCACGGAGGTGATTTTCGGAAATTCGCTACGACGAGCTAATAGCATAAGGATATCCAAGACTGGTACGGCATGATTCTCTACCGTCTAGAGCCTCCGTTAAAATTATCAGCTGGCCAATATCAAGGGTATTACGGCTTTGATCACTCCACAAAGAAATTCCCATAGTAAAGTGGTTCCTCCTTTTTGGTGTAGGAGTCGTGAAATTCAGGTCCGGCAATATACAGCACTGGCGATCTTATGACTAGGCTTGCCACCTTGCCTAGGCTCTCGCCAATTTAACGGATATTTTCTTGTGTCCATATGATGCCCGTTGCGTCTTGAATCACTCCGCAACCGATTTCCCATACAAAAGTGGTCTCTCCCGGATGTGACTTGGAAAATTCGGTACAAGTCGCCAACGGCATTAGAAATTCCAAAACAAGTACGGCACGATTCTCTACCATCTGGAGCATATGGTAAAATTATCAGCTGCCCACTATCAAGGTTGTGGCGGCCTTGATCACTCCGCAAAGAAATTCTCATAGTAAAGTGGTCCCTCCTTTTTGGTGTAGGAGTCGCAAAATTCAGGTCCGGCAATATACAGCACCGGCGATCTTATAACTAGGCTTGCCATCTTGCCTAGGGTCTCGCCAATTTAATGCATATTTTTCTGTGTCCATATGATGCTTGTTGTCTCTTGAATCACTCCGCAACGGAATCACCATAGTAAACGGCGCCTTCCTCACCCTGGTTTTTGAAAATCTGTTCCGGGACAGAAAAAAATCCTACAATTCTCAAAGTAGGCTTGCAGGATTCAGGACGGCCTGAGATGTATGTATTCAACCGGGTGGGCTGATACAAGGTCCGTTGTTGCCTCAATCACTCCGCAAAGGAATCACCATAGTAAACGGCGCCCTCCTCACCCCCCGAAAAAACGAAATTTGAAAAGTTTATCATAAAGCAGCAGAGGCCTTGAAAATTCCAGGACTAGGCTTGCAGTATTTATCAGGGGGTAAAATATACGTAGTCAAGGTGGTGGGTCGATACAAGGTCTGTTGTCGCCTTAATCACTCCGCAAAGGAATCACCATACTAAACGGCGCTCCCCTCACCCCCTTAAAAATGAGATTTGGAAAATTCACCATAAAAGACAGCGACGTCAGAAAATTCCCAGACCAAGCTTGCAGCCATTACCAAGTCCTGGAATGTATGTAGCTAGCTTGGCGAGTCGAATCAAGGTCTGCTGCTGTGTCAATCACTCCGCAAAAGAATCACCATACTAAACGGCGCTCCCCTCACCCCCTTAAAAAATGAGATTTGGAAAATTTATCATAAAAGACAGCGACGTCGAAGAATTTCCAGACCAAGCTTGCAGTATCCAGGAGGGTGTAAAATGTACGTAGATAGTTTGGCGAGTCGATTCAACATCTGCTGCGGTGTCAATCACTCAACAGGTGTTTTCCCATACAAAACAGCACCCTCACCAACCCTCCAAAAATGGGATTTAGAAAATTCATCCGAAGCAGACAGCGACCCTGGAAAATTATCACACCAGGCTTGCAGTATTCAGAAAGTCCTGAAATGTACGTAGATAGCTTGGCGAGTCGATTCAACGTCTGCTGCGGTGTCAATCACTCAACAGGTGTTTTCCCATACAAAACAGCACCCTCCCCAAACCTCCAAAAACGGGATTTGGAAAATTCACCACAAGCAGACAGCGACGTCGAAAAATCCCAGACCAAGCTTGCAGTATCCAGCAGGATGTAAAATGTACGTGGCCAACATGGCGTGTTGACCTGACGTCTGCTGGTGAGTCAATCACTCCGCAAAGAAATCACCATACTACACGGCGATCTCTCAAGACGGTGTTGAAAAAAATTCATTCTGGGAAGCCAACAGCCTCAAAAAATCCCAGACTAGGCTTAGAGCATTCACCGGGGTCTCATCCGTCCATAGCTATCGTGGTGAGCCGATACGAGGTCTGCCGTCGCCAAAATCCCTCCTCAAAATATCTCCATAGTAAAGCGTGCCTTACCCCTGAAGCAAATACGAAAGCTACGACGCCGAGAGCCCGTCAAAGGTTGCTGGAACGGGGACAGGAGTACTTGGTCTACCACATAGTCGATCCACGGGCTCGGCGGCTCAGCCAACGCCACATGAATCCGTCGTACACATCATCGTCAACTGACACATGACTGGATGTAAACTAACGCACGGGAGCTACCACGACCTCGAGAAGTATCAGGACCGTTAGGGGATGTCGACTGCTATCGAATTGGCAAGGTTTGAGGTCCGTGGTACTCGTCGGCGACTGTTGACTGCCAACAAGCCAGCCCATCACAGAAATACATAGTGCGCCAGGGAGGGACGTGACGGGCACAGGAACGAGCTGGAGGACCTGTGAGTGTAGCGGTGGCCTTGCCCGTTACTTCGGTGCTCTCTGGGCTCGTTGTGGCCACTGCTCACGGTGTGGTGAGGCTGAAGCTGTTCATAACTGGATTCAGGGGCGGGTTGGCAGACGACTGTGACGATGGCCAGGGCAACGCCAACGACCTGGACGATCAAGATAGACGATCCTAGACCAGGCTAGAGGTATACGGAGCTGCTGTGGAGTCTCTGGGTAGGTCAGGGGGTGGGCTTCGGTTGGTGGAGATGATATCAATATGCATGTCGAAGTTCGGCAGGATCGGTATGACACGTAGATTGGCTCTGGAGATACCGGCGGCGCTGTGGGCTCAGTGGGAGCTGCTGCTGCTATCGTAGCTGCTGTCGGTACTGCTCCCGTCGTCGTCGCGGTCGTTATTCCTGTCTCCGTCACTTTCGATGTCAAGGCTTTCACTTACGATTGAAAGATTGGCGGTCAAGTCAGCGACGCGGGAACGGCCCGAGGAGGTTGTGGAGGCTACAGCGCATCCAAGAAATACAGATGGAGCTCATCAGGGCTGTCCGGGACCAGTTGTCGGTTCACGATCTGGCTGAGATGGTCGGTTGGTGGACAGATAGGGGGAATTTGGCGACGAGGTTGATGGTGCTGGGACGGCCCCAGAGTGGTTCCGGCAGCTCGCTGAGGGTCTGAGGAGGCATGGGACGGTCGCTGGCGGTCGGGGAGGGCGATATCGCTGGCGTACGGTTGAGACTGGCATAGAGGTTGCGATTCTGGAGGGGGGAGTTGGTGACGCCCAGGGGACGCGGCAAGGCGCCAGATGGATCTTCTGAGTTCGGTCTGACGTTTGAGATAGGTCTCGGTAGCGTCGGCGATGCTGCGACGTCGCTGGGAGCTTGCGAAGTTGAGATGCAGACGGGCGGGTCTGTGCACGTATCGGGATTTTCTGTCTAAGTTAATAATTGAGTCATGCGCTCAAGCGATATTGAATTGGCGGACATATGCGTAAGTCGGACCGGGTGGATTGATGCATAAGCGGTTATCTGCAAATTTCGGTTAAGGACCGAAATACCGAAAGGCGTATAAATTCGATAGGCGCAAAAATTTGATACATGCATAAATTTGATTTGCGCAAGAATCTGATACGTGCAAGAATTTGATACGTGCAAGAATTTGAATTCGCGCAAAACTTAGGGTTAGGGTTAGGGTTAGGGTTAGGGTTAGGGTTAGGGTTAGGGTTAGGGTTAGGGTTAGGGTTAGGGTTAGGGTTAGGGTTAGGGTTAGGGTTAGGGTTAGGGTTAGGGTTAGGGTTAGGGTTAGGGTTAGGGTTAGGGTTAGGG
>JAJLYQ010000086.1:0-71356 GCA_022984935.1 Hypoxylon sp. NC1633 | reverse complement strand
TTTTATAAATTAATTTTTTAAAACATTTAATAAACTTAATAATACTTTATAATTACGTTTCATTTATAAATTATATTTATTATATTAACTTTTTATAAAAGCTACCGGACTTTAAAATTATAAATACTTTTAATATATAATAAAATTTAATTTAAATTTAATTAAACTTAAACTTACTTAAAAACGATAAGTTATAAATAATATTTAAATTACGATTTATTTTTATTTTAAACTTATTTAATTAATATAAAGGTTTATTTATAACCTTTAAAACATTAAAAGTTATCCTATATTATTATTATTATTTTACGAAAAAATATTATTTAAACTTAAAAAACAATAAAAATAATAATAACCTTTTTATATAAATTAACTTTATTTATAATTAAAGCTATAAAAAATCCCCTTTAAAACATTATAATTTAAATAACGTATATTAAAAAAGGTGTAAATAATAATAATAACGATATAATAAAAACATTTCGTATAAAACCACGTATATTTAATGTTAAATAATAACGAAATTTTATAATATTAAAACAATAATAAATTATATTTATTTTATATTAAATCGCGGTTTATAAAAAAATACGAATATATATTAAATATTACTTACGTAAATAATACGTAATTATTATTAATTAACTTAAAAAATTAATTTATAAAAAAAACTAATTTATAAATAATATCACTTATTATATTTTAATTAAGTTTATTTTTAAATTAACATTTAAAAATATTATTTTTATTATTTTAATATATTAAACCTTTATATTATTTAATATTTTAAAAAGAAAATAATTTATTAAATAAATATTATACGGTAAAATATTTTAATATTTTTATACGGTTTAATAAAACTTTTAATACGGGTTTATAATTTTTTTATATAATTATTAGTTTAATTATTTAAATATTACCGATAATAATTAAATAATTAAAAAAAACCGAACTTATATTAATAAATTTTAAAATTTACATTATTTATATTTTTTTAATTTATTAATTATAATAACATTTATTAATTAATAATATTATTTATTTATATAATAGGTTTATATATTATAATAAATATATAATTTTTATTTTAAAAAATTATTTAAAATTATTTAAATTTTTATAATATTTAAATAAAGTTTATAAATTAAATTTAAATAATAAAAAGTTTTATAATTTAATATTATTATTATATATTTACGTAAGTTAATTTTTAATTAATAAAATATATTATATAATTTAAAAAAATATAAAATATTAAATTAAAACCTGGTTTTTTATTAAAATATATATAATAAATAACGGTATAAAATTATAATATTATATATATATTATTAAATTATATTAACCGTATAAAGTTTTAAAGTTTTAATAACGTTATAATATTTTTTTTAAATAAAGTTTCGTTTTAAAAATTTAAACTTTCCGTTAAATTAAAAAATAAGTTTTATTTAACGTTATTTTAAAACTTATATATTATTACTTTTTTATATTATAATTAAAATTTATTAAACGTTTTAAAACTTTATTTAAAATATATATATATATATATAAACATTAAAAAAACCATTTTTTTATTAATTTTAAAGTTTAAATTTAAAAAGTAATTTAATATTATTATATATTTATATAAATTAACCTTTTAATTAATTAAATACGTTACGTAACTTTAAAAAAGTATAAAATATTAAATTAAAACTTAATTTTTTATTAAAATATATATAATAAATAACGATATATAAATTATAATATTACGTATATATTATTAAATTATATTAATTATATAAAACTTTAACGCCGTAATAATTATATATATATATATATTTATATATAACTTAACGTATAATTTTAATATAATAAAATAAATTAAAAATTTAAAAATAATATTATTTTATTCGTTATAAAAACGAATATAAAAATATATTTTAAATTAAATAATTAATATAAATAAATAAATAATAATTAAAAATATAATATTTATAATATAATGTTTTAATTTATTTAATAAAATAAACGGGTAGTAATTATTTATAATTACGTTAAAAAGTAAAGTTTATTTAAAAAAAAGGTAAGGTTTAAATAAAAGTAATATTATTTAAAAATTAATTTTTTAAATACTTATTAATAACTGCGTTTTATTTATTTTAAAAATGGTATTATAATTATTTTTATTATGTTTTTTTTATAAAAAATCGTATTTTAAATTAATTACGATTTAATATAAAATATAATATTATTTTATTATAATATTTAATAAATATATATAACGAACCTTTATTTAACTGAAGTTATACTAATAGAGTTACGCTTTATATAAAGGGTATATAAGTATACTTACTTGTTTAGGCATTAAGGGTTTTAATTTAAGGGTAATAATATATATGTGTAAATAATAATAAAAGTTATTAAAGAAAATATAGTGTCCTTCTTTTTATTAATAATAGAAACTAATAATAAACTTAAATTAAAAGTTATATAAAAAAATGATTAATTATATAAGAAACCTTTTAGTTTATATCCTTTTTTATCTTTTATATATTTTATATTAGATTAAAGTAATTAGTATTTATTTAATCTTATATTAAATTAAAGTGATTAATATTTATTTAATCTTATATTAGATTAAAGTAATTAATATTTATTTAATCTTATATAAAATCAAAATAATTAATATTTATTTAATTTTATACAGGATTAAAATCCCTTTAATTTATATTATATAATTTTACTAAATTTAAGTTTTTCCAATTTATTTTTTTATTTTATTAGGCTTTATTTATGGCTTTCTATATTGGTTTATAATATTATCCTTTTTTTTTAAAATTTTTATCCTAAAGATTTTTAATAAATTTCTTTTTTTCCTTTTATTTTTAATAAAATGTTAAGTGTTTAAAAATTATCTTATCGTTTTTATTTTAATTAACGTTTATAATGCAACACTTAAACTAATTATATTATTTAATATAAGATTAAAGTTTTTCTTTATTTTTATTATAATTTTTAATCTTTTCTTTATTTTATATTTTAAGGGATTCTTTCTTATAATAATTATATTCGAGTTCCTTTTTATTGTAACGGTTAACTTATTTTTAAGCTTATATCTTTTATTTAACGGATTAAAGACATTAAGGATAAACTTAAGAAAGAATATTAAGTCGCTAAAAATTATTTTATTAATTTTTAAGCAAAATTTTAAAAGATAATTATAAAGCTGTAATATTTTTATTATTAAAAGGATATTTTTAAAAAACAAGGTTTTAAAATTTTAAAAAAGAGGTATAATTTAAATTATTTAAAAAAGATAAAAGCTAAAAAATAACGGGTAAAAGCGGAAATTACTGCCGTTTCTATAATTAACCTTTTTACCAGTTTTTCTTTTAAAAGGATAAATTTTAATTTACCGCTAATAGTTAGTTTAAGTTCTAACGATGGAAGTTTTTAAGTAAGGATTTTATACGCTTATTTTTTAAATACCTAATTAATTCTTACATGTTATTTTTTTTCATGTAATTTAATTATTTAATAAAATACTTAAGCTAATTATTATTAATCTTAAAATCTTATATAGCTTCAATATTATATTTTTCGTCTTGATTTTTTTTTACTTTAAAATTAATTTTAAATGGTACATTTTCTAATGCTAATTTAAATAAAAAAATATATTTAATAAAGTGAATCCTTATATTCTTTAATAATAATAGTTCGTAGTTAAGTTTAAATAATATTTTTTAACCTTAAATGGTTTAAGTTTTTTATAATTAAGCTTTTTGCTTGGTTTTTTTATTTATATCTATAATATATTTTTTATTGCATTTTATTTTTATTATAATAAATAAACCTTATTTCTTTCTTAAAAGATTAATCTTTTAATCCTTTTAAAATTATAATATTTAATTATTTTATCTTATAAAAATTATAGTTCTTTTTATAAGTTCTAATGTAATTTTTTCATTTTTATTTTAAAGGTTTTTACTTTTAAAGCTAATGTAATAAATGTAGGTACTTTCTTATCTATTTTTTCTTCCCTCCTTATCTTAATTTCCCGTCCATACAAGGTTTCATAAAATGAAATCGTTATTTATTTATTAACTAATATATTATAACTAAACTAACTTATTAATAACTATTTTATTTAGTTATCCTATTACCAGTTAACATATATCCTAAAATATTATTCAATAATTTAGTTTAAACGTTTCGTTTAACCGTTTAATTATAAGTGGTTTAAAATAAAAAGCTTTTATTTTATTTTAATCCTTTTAATAAAAGTCTTTTAAAACTTAAAAATAAAAAGCTTATCTCTATTTAATATAATTTCTTACAATAATCTATATTTATTAAAAATTTCTTATAAAAAAACATATATAAGCTATTCTACTATACTAAATTTTTAATATAAAATAAAATATATATATTTAATAAGTTAATTAACAATTACCTAAATACTGTTATATTTAATAAATATTATTAAATCCTTTAACTTAAATAACTTTATAATAAAGTTCTAAACTATCCTATCTTATAATATATTTAATATTTCTATTAATTAAAATAATTTATAAAACTTATACCGTTTTACTTTAATTTTATTATATTATATATATTCTTTAAGTATTTTCTTAATTATTTAATATAATTTAAGAAAATTATAATTTCTTAAAAATTATATTATAATTTTATAAATTTCTTAATGTTTATAAAGTAAATGTTTATAATATTTTTTAATGATTTCTTTCTATAATGTCTTTAATATATACGTTTTATTTTTATAAGCTGGAATTTTTTTCTTATTTAGGAACTTTTTTAATTTTTTTTACGTTATAACTTACCAAAATTGTTATATCTTTTCTAAGTCGATGGTTATTTTATACAGTTTTAATGTTTTCTTAAAGGTCTTCTAAAATATTCAACCATTTTTTTTCTAGATTTTTAAACTATATTCTTATAATTAACTAAAGGTATTAACTTAAACATTTATCTTTTTTTTAATATAGTAAATGTAAAAATTAAAGTGATTTAATATATCTTTTTTTTATTTCTATTATTTTAATAATAATTCCCTTATTATTATAAAGGTTTTAAAGTTATTATAATTTAAAAAAATTAATATTAGTTTTTTAGTTTTTATTAAATATAATTTCTAATATTTTAATCTATTAATTATAATTAAAAGTTCTTTATTATATATTTAATATTATAATTTAAGTTTTTAAAATAATTTTAAATAATAAACTACTAGGTACTATTTTTTATTTTTTTTTAATTGTTTTAAAGTTTCTTTATAACCTGTTTCTAAGGCATTAACATGGAGTTTTTTTTTTTTTTTTAAATTAAATAATACATAAATTAATACGTTAATTAATACCTTTTTTAATTTTTAAAAAGCCTTTTTTACTTTTTTAATAAACTTAAATGGTAGGTTTTTTTTTATAATATCTATTATTAATCTTATTATATTATTAAAGCCCTTAATTATACTTTATATAAAATTTATAAATCTATAAAATAATTAAATATTTATAATAAATTATAGTTTTTCCTATTTTTTAACTTACTTAATCTTTCCTTCCTAAATTTAAATATAATCTAACGTAATAATATATCTTAAAAAATCTACGCTTTATTTTTTCCATTAATATTTTTTAGGTTCGATTAAAATTTTATACTTTAAAAGTTTCTAAAGGACCTTTTTTTCGTTCTCTAAATACTCCTTATAAGTTTCTAAATATATTAAAATGTCGTTAATAAAAATAAAAATAAAGTTATTAAGGTATTTTTAAAAATATATCTCTATTATATATTAAAAAGTTGCCGATACATTTATAAGTCTTTATAATATTATTAAAAATTTAAAATAACTAAATAATATTTATATTACTATTTTTTATTTTTTTTTCTACTATTTATATTTTATAAAATCCATTTTAAACGTTTAATATAATAAAGTATTTTACTTTATAAATTTATTCCATACTATATTTTTATTATAATAAAATATATCCATTTTTTATTATAATATTATTAAAGTGTTAATAATCCTAAACAATTTAATATTAAAGTTTTCCTTTTTTATTAAATTTCAATATTCTATTTAATTTAAGCTTAAATACCATTATACATTAGTATTTAATTAATAACTTTAATATTTTAAGAAATCCTTTCTCTTTTAAGTTTTATACCCATTTTTTATATATTTTATACTATTATTTTTCTAAACAGTATATTTATTTAATCTTTAAGTATTTTCCTTCCTTAAATAAAATACAATAATTAAATACTATATATTCTAGTAATCTATCTAAAGTTAGCCAATTCTCCTAAAAAACCTATCGGACGTTTTTTTTATATTTTTTTAATATTAAAGATATTCTATTTTATTTTTTTTCTTATAAAAATATATACATTTTAATTGCCTCTTATAATTATTTATGTGTTAATAATTTATAAGTCTTACATTTATTAAGTTTCTTTCAATTTAAAGTGGTTTAAACTTTTTAATTTTCTGGTTTTCCTTACTAAATTTTATTTATTAATTAATTAATCTAAGGGTTACTAACTTTAAACCACAGTTTTCTAAAAATAACTTTTTTATCCTTTATATTTATTATATTAAATTATATTTACTTCTTATAACTGTTAATAAATATTATAAAATCTATAATTTCTTTTTATATTATTTTATTATTATAAATTATAATTAATTTGTTTAAATTTACATAAGGGTAAACCATTTTCTTATTTTTATATAATACCTTATATTTATTAATAATCTTTAGGTATATATAATTAATTATTATTACTAAATCAATTAAAGCCTAAATTTTATTTTTATTTTAAGTTATTATAACCTTGGATAAACCATTTTAGCCTATAATTAATTTAAAGACTTTTTTAACTTCTTAATTAATTTACTATTTTTTAAGTAATTACCTTTATTATTTTTTATCGTTCGCATTAAAATTATATTTAATTTTTTTAAGGCTTTTTAATAATTCTTTTTTAGTGCTTTTATAATTATATCTTCGTTTTTAAAACTAACTTATTTAGCTGCCTTTTTCTAGTGCTTTCTCCAAGCTTTTATTTTTTATATTATATAAATTTTACATAAGTTGTTTTTATAGTTTGTTTATATTATTCGTTAATAAATATAATTTTATAATTAGTTAGTAAATAAAGTTATTTTAATTATTCTTAAATTTATTATCTTTATTATAACACTCCTTATTTTATTATACTAATAAACCTAGTTATTATAACTTAACTATAATTTATACTTAATTTTTTTTAACATATAATATAAATAATAATTTAAACTGTAGGATACTTATAAAATTTTCTTATAATTTTTATATTTCAAGTTTTAAATCTTTAAAACTTTTAATTTAAACCCTATATAAGTTTTAATATAAAAATATCTACTTTTACACACATTAATTTCTAAATAAAGGTGATTATTTAAATCCTTTTCCTTAAATTTATAATTTCTAATATACTTAAATATTATATTTACATAAACTTCTTTATAAAAATAAATGTTTTTTAATAACCTTTACGATTATTATAAATTAATAAATAATTAAAAATAAGGTCCTAAATAAATAAATACTAAAAAACATTATTATATTTATTTATAATTATCGTTTTTTTCTTTATTTTTTAATTTTTTCATTATTTATTTTAATTTTTTATCTTAAAGTTGCTATAACATTTTAATATTATTTCTATATTACTTTTAACGTATTAATTCCTCCTATTTCTTTTTATAAATCCTTTTAATTTATTTAAATTTTTTATAAATTTTATAGGTATTATTTATTAAGTTAAGGTTGCTAGGTTTACTTATAAATAATTCCTAGTTTTTATATTCTTAAAACTATTCTTTTATATTAAGTGTTTTATCCTCCAATTTTTTGTTATTAAAGAAGATTTTTAAAGTAATATCCTTATATAAGTTGTATAAAATTAATGTATAATATATATATCCTTTAAAAATAACCTTTTAATTTCTTTTTATAATTAAGTGTTAAATATACATCTATAAATATTAGGAGTAAGCAGGTATTTCTTTATAAATATATCCGTTATTACTATTATTTTCCTTTTTATTGTTTAAAGGGAAATAATTATTACCTTATTTATTTAATAAATAAATTTAACAGTTATTATTATGGTAGTTTATTTAGTTCGTTAATGCATGGCTTATAGTCCTAATTATTATAATTTTAACTTCTATTATAATATAAGCTTTAACTGTTAGTTTTAACACTTTAAGCTATCGTTAAAGGCTTTTATATTTATTTTTATAGTATCCCATTTTTTAATAATTATAACATTTAACTATACTTTTATCCCTTTTACCGTTTATAACTTTATTAACGTTTATAAGTTTTAAATAAGTTCTATAAAACATGCTTAATCCTGTTCTTTTTTATTCTTAATTAACTTAATAATTGCTTTTTTTATATATTTTTTATCGGTAAATAAAGTTTTAATTATCGATTTAAATTATTATAAGGGTATATTTCTTAAAGGTGTTAAATTAATCCATTTTATATAATTCCTTTTTAATATCAAGCTTTAATCCTTTAAAATAAATAAGTATAAATTTAACGTTAATAATAATAATATATACAATAAGTTATTTGAATTTTACTATATAAACTGTTATTAACTTTATTTATATCAAAAATATTATTTATTATTCCGCCGTTTAATTTTAATCTAAGTCTTTAAATCGATTAATAATTTTCTATTTAAAATTTATATAATTTTTAAATATCTCCTTAATCTTTTTTCTTTATTTTTTGTTTAGTTTTTATTAATTTATAATGTAAGGTTTATATATATTTAAGGCTTTCTTTTTAAATATTTAACTAATACATTTAACTTTAACGTTATTTATTAAGATTAATGCTTAATAAAACTTAAGAAAAACTTTTACTTAAGTTAAAAATTTATAAGGTGGTTTTTTTTTATTATATATAGGTAGGTTTAATTTAAACCTTTTTAGTGTTATTATTACTAATTAATATATTAAAACTAGTATTAAAGGTGGTTAATTTTGTTTCATTTTAACTGCAGTAATTGCTTTTAGTTTTTAAATACAGTAAAAAAGTTGGTTTCTTTTTGTTTATTCTTATATTTTTTCCTGGTTAAAAGAATTACGTTCCAGTGTAAGTTTTATAAATTATTACTATATTTAATTAAACTGGGTTTATGGATTATCCTGCATTAATAAACTAGCTATGTTATTAATATACCAAAATACGTTTTTAAATAATGGTAAGTTTAATATTACTAATAAAGCTTACTATATTAACTATTTATTATCTTTTTAATTATTATTTAATTCTTTATTACTGTTATTTTTATTATTAAAGTTCTTAATAGTTTTTATTAATAATATAAATTTTAAATTATTAAATTCGTTTTAATTCTAATCCTAATAAGTTTAAAATAAAAATACATCAAAATCTTACAAGTTATCCTCGTTTATTACGTAATCGTCTTTTTTTTATAATAAACCAGTTATTAATAATAATAAAACTATAGCTAAATTAATCATACCATATTTAACCGTATAATTATATTAATTAAGGAACTTTTAAAATATAATAAACCTTTACCTAACTAAAGTTATATTAATAAAATTATATTTTATATAAAGGGTATATAAATATATTTACTTATTTAAACATTAAAAATCTTAATTTAAAAGTAATAATACGTATATATAAATAATAATAAAAGTTATTAAAAAAATATAATGTTTTTCTCCTTATTAATAATAAAAATTAATAATAAACTTAAATTAAAAGCTATATAAAGGAATAACTAATTACATAAGAAACCTTTTAATTTATATTTTTTTTTATCCTTTATATATTTTATATTAAATTAAAGTAATTAATATCCATCTAATCCCATATTAAATTAAAGTGATTAATATTTATTTAATTTTATACTAAATTAAAATAATTAATATCCATTTAATTCTATATAAGATTAAAATAATCAGTATCCATTTAATTTTATACAAGATTAAAATCCCTTTAATCTATATCATGTAATTTTACTAGACTTAAGTTCTTTTAACTTATTCCTTTACCCCATTAAGCCTTATTTATAGCCTTTTATATTAATCTATAACAATATATATAAAATTAACGTTTTTTAATAATATAAAACGTTATTATTATTTTAATATTATATATAATTTTTATATTATTAACTCGTATAATAAGTTATTCGAAAATATTAAATAAAATAAATACGATTATTTTATTTATATATTATTCGTTAATATTTTCGTTATATTTAATCGATTTATATAAAAAAATTATAACCGTTTTTATTATATTATAAATATATATATTTACGTAATTTAAATACTTTTAATAAAATTAAAATAAAAATTTATAAAAACATTAATTATAATTTAAATATTTATTTTATTTAAATTATAAACTTAATATAAAATTATAATATATTAAATTAAAATTAAAATTTAATTATTATTATTATAAATTATAAAAGTAATTAATAATAAAAAGTATTTAAATTACGTGTAAATATTTTAAAATTATATAACATAAACCTTTAATATAAGTAAAGTACAACTACTAGCAAATGTTTAAAAAAACTAATCTTTAAATAAAGAAAAAAACCAATCTTTAAATAGCATTACTTTTAAATAACATCACTTATAAAAAAACCACACTTCGACACCTGTGTGATTCGAACACACGCCCCCGAAGGGAATGCCTCACACTAACTTTAATAAGTAGCAGGGCATCGCGTTAACCACTCCGCCAAAGTGCCTTGCTACTAAACGTTTAAAATCCAGCCTATATTTTTACTGACCGATATTTACCCTGTTCGCCCTGGTTCGGTTGCTACCCATCTACAGCTAACGTTACGCTGTGCATTTCATCGATGTTATAATAATTATAAATACGAAGTACATCTACACTTATATACTTATTTCCTTAAGCTAGTATGCTTCTCTAGCCTCTTCAAATTCAAGCCTTTATTAAATCTATAGCTCCTCGCGTATGATTGTGACCTTGGCCTTTTGCTACTCATTGATCTCTCGCTTATTTGCCTTGCAGTAGGTACATATATATTGTCCCAGATGAAGCATAGGTGACATCATAGCACTCACAATGTATCCAACTTGTATGGAAATCAGGGTTACGAGGAAGTGCGGTGCATTCTCACAAAGGTGGCTGTGACACTGCGGTAAAAGCCGTACACGAGAAAGAAGGTATATAATAATCAGTTGAGGAAGAAGAAAATATCTCATCCATCTTATGATGAAGCTGCGCAAAATAGTATGTATACTAGATGAGTCTTTTCGCCATAGTCATCTTTAAGTAGCATAGGTGTAACCGCTGGACAGGCACCAAGCCGATATGCAGAAGATATCAACTTGTCTGTGACAGCACGATTGTTGTGTATGATAATCTCGGCCGTGCTTGACCATATTTTCGAATAAATGTATGCGCTGTTTGACGGTATTGGTTAGATGTACATACCTACCTACATAGCGGTGAGCGCGAATTAATAATTGAGTGCTTTTTGCTTTAATAAAGCTCACCGAGATTTGTACAGTTACTACATGTACCTACTAAGGTATTCATAGGTATGTACATACATACATCAGCCTGGCGGCGTGAAGTGCTTGTATTGACGTGTTCAACATATTGGACAAGAGCCTGAGGTTGAATCCAAAGTATATTTCGTTACCTACAGACACCTACCTACCTAGGTATCTATTGTTGAATGGGAATGGAAACGCTCAACAATTGACAGAAGAGTGGTGCTGAACTTCTGAAGACAGGTCCGTAGGATGAGGCTCGAATCTCAGAAGATACAATAATATTGCTTTATCGGAAAGCTTACCTGCATGTAATAATCCATCACATATGGTACCTAGAGGTAATTTTCTCAAGCTATTACCTGCATTTACGTATTGTACGGGCAGCTAACTTACCAGCTGCAGGCAAAGATGATCCAGTCAGCGATGGCATGTGGGCAAGAAGAAGGCTTCGGTTTGTCTGATTAATACATCTTGTTTTACCTAAGGTAAGGCAAGGTACGAAGTACATAGTATGTATATACGAAGTACATACATATCTGTTACCTTGTTACATGGATAGGAGCTCCATCCAACTTTAATTTCTATATATGTACTGCTCATGTATGTATGTACATGCGTAGGTACCTAGGCGTTGCCCCTCCATTCAATAACAGCTTGATCGGACTTCTCTGCTGTGTTCGAGCCAAGAAAAAGGAAAGAAACCCATCAGAGAGTTAAGTGAAGTGGGGTTAATCCATTGCTATCAGTTTAACTTTCTGAAATTGTTTACAGGTTGGGAAATGCCTCATTGAGTTCAATTCCTTTTCTTACCTGCTCTCCCACTTCACCATCTTGTCCCTCTTTCTCTCCGCCTCCTTCTCCTTCTCTACCTCAACAGGTGATATCTCTTCAGTCATCCTCAAACTAACTTGATAGTCCGTATAAAGTACCCCTCTACTCGTTACCTTGACAACATCTATCTGAGTAGCATCTCTTAAAGTATGTCTGCTACTTCTCTCGATCATCTCGCCCTTGGCGGCCGTGTCGAATGGCTTGCGAGTCTGAACACGGCCTCCACGCCTAGCAAGAACGCCCATAGACGGACTTCCATTATCTGTACTATCGGGCCCAAGACGAACTCGGTCGAGAAGATCAACTCCCTGTTAGTAGTAGATTCGAGCCATTCAGATTAGGATTCACGGAAGCTGATGCAATACTTAGCCGACGCGCGGGTCTCAACATTGTTCGCATGGTAGGTACTTTTCCTACGTTGAGCTTCGGTATGCTGATTTGACTGCATCAGAACTTCAGTCACGGGAGTCACGAATACCACCAGTCTGTCATTGACAACACCCGTGCCGCCGAAAAGCAATTCCCAGGGCGCCAGGTTGCCATTGCACTCGACACCAAAGGCCCGGAGATACGTACTGGCGATACCGAACGGGGCGATGACATTCCCATCAAGGCTGGCCACGTCCTGAACATTACCACAGACGAGAAGTACAAGACCTCCTGCAGTGCAGAGAATATGTATGGACGAATTGATCCCATTGACTTAGTGTGCCATGCCGTGCTAACAATCCTCAAATAGGTACGTCGACTACGCCAACATCACCCGAGTGATAGAGCCTGGCAAGGTCATATACGTCGATGATGGCGTTCTCGCCTTTGACGTGATCAAGATCAAGGACGACAAGACGGTTGAAGTCCGATGCCGTAATAATGGATTCATCTCCTCTCGGAAGGGTGTCAACCTTCCTGACACCGATGTCGACCTCCCTGCTTTGTCAGAGAAGGACAAGAATGATCTTAGATTTGGAGTCAAGAACAATGTTGATATGGTCTTTGCGAGTTTCATTCGACGTGGCGAGGACATTCGCGCCATCCGTGAAGTCTTAGGTCCCGACGGCAAACATATCCAGATCATTGCCAAGGTTGGTACTCTACAAACACCCCCCAACCAACTCCAGAAACAACAAAACAACCCCTTTTTATCTAGCAATTCCCTTGTCGTTAACTGTTTGGCCTATAGATCGAGAACCGACAAGGGTATGTGTAACCTTGCTTCGAGAAAAGCCCCCCTCTTCAACTCCACTGTCCTCGACACACTGAAGACCAAATCAATTCCGGTTTCTGCGGGACGCCCGATCTGAATAGAACTAACGGAAACTCATAGGCTGAATAATTTCGACGAGATTCTCCAAGAGACGGACGGTGTCATGGTAGCCCGAGGTGACCTTGGTATTGAGATTCCCGCTTACGAGGTCTTCGCCGCCCAGAAGAAGCTGATCGCCAAGTGCAACATTGCTGGCAAGCCTGCGATTTGTGCGACGCAGATGTTGGAGAGCATGATCACTAATCCCCGCCCGACCAGAGCTGAAATCAGCGACGTCGGTAACGCTGTCACCGATGGAGCTGACTGTGTCATGCTGAGTGGTGAGACCGCCAAGGGATCATACCCGGAGCTGGCGGTGGGTGAGATGAGCAATACGTGCCTCGCCGCGGAGAACTCGATCCCCTACGTTAGCCACTACGAAGAGATGGTCTCGCTCACTAAACGTCCCACGCATGTAGTCGAGGCTTGTGCCATGGCCGCAGTGCGAGCATCGTTGGACTTGAACGCAGGCGCAATCATCGTCCTATCGACGTCTGGAGACTCGGCCCGCCTGCTATCCAAGTACCGGCCCGTGTGCCCGATCTTCATGGTCACTCGCAACCCGTCAGCCTCGCGCTACGCACATCTGTACCGTGGCGTTTATCCTTTCCTATTCAACGAAGCGAAGCCGAACTACGACCAGGTCAACTGGCAGGAAGACGTGGATCGCCGCATCAAGTGGGCTGTTGAGAAGGCACTGGGGCTGGGCCTGCTTGGCAAGAGTGACACGATCGTGGTTGTCCAAGGCTGGAGAGGTGGCATGGGCAACACTAATACGCAACGGATCGTCAAGGCCGACCCTGATCACCTGGGCCTTGGTATGATGAATTAGAGACATAAATCACCCAGTTTGTATCTGGTATCCAGGTAGTGCAGAGGGGAATCAGACTGCAACCAGCCGACGATGTGATAGATCGTCTTTAGTAGAGAGGTAGATTGCTCACACAGATTCATAACATGACTGCATATTTCCTCGTGCCTTACTCCTGCATGGTGAAGTCTCATCTCGCTCGATCCGTTCCTGGTTAGACCATGGGTGTAGGATCTGTTGGCGCTACGCTCTGTACCTATGTAGGTACTCTGGAAGAGACATCTTTGAGACGTCCTGTCAGTTACTGTACTTGAATGTAGCGATGGATGTGCCTCAAGTACATACTTCAAGTTCAAATAGCAGGGGGAAGGGGGTTCGTTGACATGAGAACGAAATAATGTCCAGTCATGTCCAATTATCACCTGGGCTGGACAGTATGGCAGCCACGATTGCTCGTTGCTGACATTATGTCGAAATACCCCCTCCTCCCCTTAGATGTATGTACTGAGGTACATACAGTACGTACATCTTTGCCCCGCGTCCACACGGGTTAAAACTTCCATTGACTCACGCGATTTTGGCGGGGCTTTTCTGTCTTGTCAAACCTACCTACATAGTACCTACCTACCCTTAGCAAGCCACGATTCTTTACGTTGTCTCCCCCCTTCCTCACCTTGACCCCAAATCAGCTTTGGGTGTTTCTTTTACTTCTTTCTCCTCTCTCGTCAAGATGAGCATCAGCTTCCCCCAGACTGAAGAAGAAACGGTGCGCTTCTGGCGAGAGGTCGATGCGTTTCAAACCCAACTGAAGCTCACTGAGGACCGTCAGCGCTTCACCTTTTACGATGGACCCCCTTTCGCAACCGGCCTTCCTCATTATGGCCATCTTCTAACTTCCACGATCAAAGACATCATACCACGGTACTGGTCCATGAAGGGCTACCACGTCATTCGTCGTTTCGGTTGGGACACGCATGGCCTTCCTATCGAATATGAAATCGACAAGACTCTGGGCGTGTCTGGCCGAGACGCCGTCTTGAAGATGGGCATTGAGAATTATAATGCAGAATGTAGAGCCATTGTCATGAGGTACGCGGCCGAGTGGCGACAGACCATCGAGCGCCTGGGTCGCTGGATCGATTTCGATAACGGTGAGTGATCAAGTCCTCTTTTTACCCTTGTTGGGCCAGCTCTAATACCTGGATTTAAAAAGACTACAAGTCTATGGATGTGAAGTTCATGGAATCCTGCTGGTGGGTATTCAAGCAGCTCTTCGAAAAGGACCAGGTCTACAGAGCCTACCAGATTATGCCCTTCTCGACTGCTCTCTGCACACCTCTGAGTCACATGGAATCCAAGCAAAACGAGAAGATGACACAGGACCCTGCAGTCTTGATCGCATTTCCGGTGCAAGGCAGGGATGCATCCTTGATTATCTACACGACTACGCCGTGGACGTTACCGTCTAACCTTTTCATTGCTGTCCATCCAAAGTTTGAGTACGTGGAGATCTTGGACGAGGCCTCGGGCATGCAGTATATCCTTCTCGAAAGTGGACTTCCTATGCTTTACAAGGACAAGAAAGCTGCCAAATACAAAATCGTCGGCAAGCTCAAAGGCAAGGATATGGTTGGCTGGAAGTACGAGCCTCTGTTCCGTTATTTCGTGGACCAGTTTGCCGATTGTTTCCAAGTCATAGGCGCCGATTACGTCGAAGCCGATGAGGGCACAGGCCTCGTGCATCAGGCCCCTGCTTTCGGCCAAGAAGACTACGATGCCGCCGTCGCTGCTGGCTTCATACATCCGGGACGCCTCCCGCCGTGCCCGGTAGACGACAAAGGTCTCTTCACTGCCGAGGTGCCTGATTATGCTGGCCAGCACGTCAAATCTGCTGATAAGGTCATCATCCGGGATCTGAAGAATACTGGCCGCCTGTTGCTCGCCACTCAAGTGTCCCACGTGGACAAGTTCTGCTGGCGGTCTGATACGCAGCTCATTAGGAAAGCCGTCTCTTCTTGGTTCATCCGGGTTACGAACTCCATACCTGATATGCTCGCCAACCTGGAGTCAACTACCTGGGTCCCGTCGTTCGTGAAGGAAAAGCGATTTACAAACTGGGTTGCTAATGCACACGACTGGAATATTGCCCGTAATCGATACTGGGGCACACCACTCCCACTATGGGTTAGCGAAGATTACGAAGAGGTTGTCTGCGTCGGAAGTATTGCCGAGCTCAAGGAGCTGAGTGGATATGCTGGTACACTGGATGATATCCACCGAGACAAGATTGATGGCATCACGATTCCCTCTAGGAAAGGGAAGGGACAACTTCATCGCGTCGACGAGGTCTTTGACTGCTGGTTCGAATCAGGCAGCATGCCATACGCATCGAACCACTTCCCTTTCGAGAACTCGGAGGACTTTCACCGTGGAAACTTCCCTGCAGATTTCATTGCCGAGGGACTTGATCAAACACGTAAGTATTGGCGTAATTCTGAAGTATTGGAATCATCGATGTCCTAGTTCTCAATCTCATGGCCCCTACCCTTCTCCTATTTCAGGCAAGAACCTCGCTAATTCCGGAAAACTTAGGTGGCTGGTTTTACACACTGAGCGTCCTAGGAAACAAGCTATTCGGTGTCTCGCCGTTCCGGGCAGTCATCGTCAACGGCTTAGTCTTGGCGGAGGACGGCAAGAAGATGTCGAAAAGTCTGAAGAATTACCCAGATCCCAAGACTGTGATTGATCAGTATGGTTCTGACGCGTTGCGACTTTACCTGATCAACTCTCCCGTTGTCCGCGGGGAACCTTTGCGCTTTAAAGAGTCGGGCGTTAAGGAGGTGGTGGCCAAAGTCCTCCTGCCCTTATGGAACAGTTATCGCTTCTTCTACGAGCAGGCTGTCCTATTCAAAAAGACGACAGGCGACAACTTTGTTGCCCAACTTCCGGATACTGCCAACGTAATGGACCGATGGATTCTTGCAGACTGCCAGAGCATGCTGCAGTTTATCGACCAAGAGATGGCCGGTGAGTCCACAAACAACCCAAACAAACTTCCTAGCTAACATTCCAGGCTACCGTCTGTATACTGTCGTGCCGCGCTTGCTCCTGGTTATTGATAACCTGACGAATTGGTATATTCGCTTCAATCGGAAGCGGCTCAAGGGTGCTGCTGGCCTAGACGTCAAAGATACCAAAGCAGCCTTGGACACGCTATGCCAGGTATTATTCACTCTGGTCCGCGCCCTGGCGCCTTTCACACCCTTTCTCACGGAGCATATATACCGGCTCCTACAACCTTACCTCGGAGATGCGCTCTCTGGATTGCCCAATTCAGCGAGTGTACATTTCCTCTCATTCCCAACAGTCCAGGAGTCGCTCTTTGACGAAGTGATTCAAAGGAAGGTATCGGCCATGCAGAAAGTGATCCAGCTCGCAAGGACAGCTAGGGAGCGTAAGACCATTCCATTGAAGACGCCCCTGCTCACCATCGTAGTCATTGCCGATGCACAACAGCTAGGTGACATCGAAGAGCTGCAGACGTATGTGAAAGAGGAACTCAACATCCGAGATGTTGTCCTGACTAACGACGAGGAACGATATGGTATTCGCCTTGAAGCACGGGTTGACTGGCCGATTTTAGGCAAGAAGCTAAAGCGTGATGCCCAAGTAGTTCGGAAGGCTCTGCCGGATCTGACACAGGAGCAGCTTAGGGAGTACTTGAAAGAAAGGAAGATGACTATCAAGGGGATCGAGCTGGAAGGGAACGATCTCAGCATCGTGAGGGTCATAGCCAAGGACAACGCGGACGTCGTGAAGGACGAAGCGGCTCAGTATGAACCGGCCTTCTCGGAGGACATGATCATCCTCTTGGACACGGCATCGCACCCTGAACTGGTGGACGACGGGATCGCCCGCGACGTCATGACCCGTGTGCAAAAAATGCGGAAGACGGCCGGCCTTGTTCCGACCGATGACGTTCGCATGCAGTACAGTGTTGTCTCAAACCCCGACGGTATTCAATTCGAGACGCTAGTATCCTCAAGGCGGTCTCAGTTCGAGAGTACAGTTCGTGGTCCGTTGGAGCCCCTTTCCTCGTCCGAGGTAGCGGCAGAAGCAGACGGCGTTCTACTGCAGGAAGAGCATGTTATCAACAGCCTTACCTTGCTACTACGGCTGTGTCGACTATGATCAAGCTGTCAATGCAGTAAGGCCAAAAAAGAGACAAACATTGATATAAGATGCTATGTCTGTATGCACGTCGTCGTGATATTATAACCGAGTTCGATGACAACAAAATGCCTCGTCTCTAAAAAGTCGAGCAGTCACAATCTATGAATCGTAGATGGGTCATCCTAGCTTGTAGCAATAGCCACACAGTAGGCATCCAAATCAATCATTCATGTCGAAGCGATTCGTTGAATATATAAAAATGACCAACGAACCTTCGGATAAGTTGGGTTTGCTAATTAGACCTTGGCCCCACCGTGCTTTTGATTACGACTCGAGGAATCATACATACATTGAACTCGGTGTGGTTTCTGATTGCATAGGTAGGTTTTGTAGTAGTTGGAAAACTACGGAGTATAGCCCAGGCAAAGATGATAGATATCATATATGATTTACCTGCATGTAGTTCCATCCAACTTGAACGATTCGGTACGTAGGTATCATCGAATGTTCAGAATACATCAATAATGTACTATACCTTAACGGAAACTGAAACGAAACGTGTTTGAAGGCGAGCACGAAGTACCTATATAGTGTGGCTGTTTTCTTAAAACGTTAAACGAAACGACTTTAACTACTTAAAGTACGAAAATGTATTATATTATTAGTGTATAATACCGTATAATACCGTATTATACGTATAGTAAAATCTATTATACGTATTATAAAACCGGAAAAACTAGCGGCTTTATATATATTTAATAATATTTATTATTTTTAATATATTAAATAAGGTTTTTTTTAAAAAAAAATACTTAAATATTTTAAATTTTATTATATAATTTATTTATAATAAATTTTAAATATTTAATATTATTAATTATTATATATATAAAGCTTTATTTATATATTAATAAAAGTTATTTAAAAATAAAAGATTTTTTTATTATTTTTAATTTTACGTTACGTAATATTTATAATCGTATTATATATATATATAAAGTTTTAATTAAAATAACGATAATAAAATAAATATTTATTTAAAATATTTAAAGTTATAAATTAATTAATATAATATTAATTTAATTATTAAAGTTATATAATATTAAAATTATTAATTTTTTTTTAAAAAGTTAATATTTTTAATTTATTATATTAATATACCGGTATTATATTTAATTTATATAATATAATAAAATATAATATAATAATTTATTATACGATATATTTTCGTTATTTATAATTATTATATATATATAAATAAATATTTATATATATTATTATAAAAATATTAAACTTTATTAACCGTTATTATATAATAAATATTTAAAAAAAATTAATTATTTATTTTTAAATATTATATATTTTACGAAATATAAAAAATAAAATAAATGTTATATTACGAAAAAGTGTTTTTATTATATTATAAAAAGGTGCTTTTATTTTACTTTTATTACTTTTATTTTTAAAGTTTAATTATACGTTTAGTATATATTATATTATTATAATTTTATTAAGCTTATTTTTAAATTAACATTTAAAAATAATATTTTTATTTATTTTAATATATTAAACTTTTATAAATAATAACACTTTTATTTTTATTATAAAATAATTAATTTAATATTATTAATAACTTTATTATTATTAATAATTTATTTTTTATAAGTTTTTAAATTTATTTTTAATTATAAATGTTATTAATTTATTTAATAATTCTTAAACTTTTTATTTTATATTATTAAAAAAATAAACCCCTTTTTAAATTATTACGTATATAAAAATTAATAAATATAAACTTATTATATAAAGAATTTTATTATTATTAATAAATTAAATTAAGTTATTTATTAAAACGTTTAATTATTAATTAACTTTATAATTATATTAAGGTATAAAAATAATAAAAAATTTTAATAAAACATTTAAAAAAAGTTATTTTTTAAAATAAGTTATTAATATATATAAATTTAAATTAACATTTAACCGTATAATTAATTAAATTAATTTACTTTTATCGGTATTATTAATAAGCTTTAACTTATTAAAACTAATAAAAGCTGCCGCCAGAGTTACGGTAAACACCCCTTAATTAAATAATACCCTTTAATTAAATAATATCTCTTAATTAAATATCTCCGGAAACTTTAATTTACCCGTAAAAGGCATTAAAAATTAAAGTAAAAGTTAAAATAAAAGTTAAAATAAAGGTTAAAATAAAGTAAATATAAAACCGTTTAATTTTACGTTATAATTTATATTTATATATTTTTTACCACTTATAATTTAATAATTATTTATATAAATTAAATTATTTTTTATACTTTTAAAATATTTTTATATAATAAAATTATTTATATAAAACTTTAATATATTTAAATATTATATAAAACTATTATTTAACTTTAATTTTAAAATATTAACTTAGTAAAAATTTAACTTTATAAAAAACTTAAAGTTATTATATAATATAAGTATATTATTATAAAAAAAATACTTATAAAAATAACTGTTTATATTATTTTTTTACCGGTATTAAATATATTATAAAATAAAATTTTTATAAAAATAATAGCTTAAATTATTCTTTTATTAATATTAAAGTAAATATAACTTTTTATTTCTTTATTATTAAGCTAAAAGATTTCTTTATTAATAAAATAAAATATAAAAAAGTAATTAAATTAAATAAATTATAAGGAATATATTTAAATTAAATTAATAATATTAAATAAATTAATTAAAATAAAAGTATTAAATTTAATAAAAGCTTACTTGTTTTTTATGTTTTTTTACGGTAAAATTTAAACCGTATATAATGTAATTTATTATTAATAATAATTAAATATTTTAATAACTTAAATTAATTTATTTAATTATAAAAAATTAAAGATTAGTTAATATTTTTAAATAATATATTTAAAAATGTAATAATATAAATGTTATTAATAAAAAATATTAATATATAAATAAAATAAAAATAATTATTTATAAGCTTATTATAAATAATAAAATTAAAGTTACCGGTATTAACGTATTAACTTTTTATTAATTTATTATAAGTTATAATAAGTTTAAAATTATTATAAGAAAAATATAAATTAAAGTAATTTTTAATTAACTTTTTATAAATAATAATAAATTTAAAACTATTAAATAATTTTAACTTACCTTTTAATTTTAAAATTTTATTAAAGTTAAGTATAATTTAATTTTTAACCTTATTTAAATTAAGCCTTTTTAATTATTTATTATTAAATATAAAAGGCGTTAAAAAGGTAAATATAAAAAGTAATAAAGCTAATTAAAAACGCGGTAATTAAAAAGGCTTTAATTTTAATAATGTAATATAATAATAAATTAACGAAATTATTATTATTATATAAATAATAATAAATAGCTTTTTAAACGGATTAATTAAAAACGTTTTTATAAACTTTATTAATAATTAAAAATTAAAAAATAATTTTAACGAATAAAAACTTATAAATATTAATTATTTTAATTTAAATTTAAATTAAAGTTTTAATTTTAAAAATGTTATAATAATTAATAAAAAAACACATTAACGTAATGTATTTTTATTTTAAAATATTATTAAAAATGTAAAGATTAATTAAATAAAAGTTAATAAAATTATTATATATATATATAAATTATACCGTAATTAAATGTAAGTTTAATAAACTAAAATTTTTAATAATGTAAAGTATATTTTATATAAAGTTAATAATGTAAAACATTTAAAAAATTATTTAATTAATTTAAAGAACTTATTTAAAAAACGTTAAAAAAGTTATAAAGTGTTAAATATTTAAAAAATAATTATTTAAAGAATATATTAATATAAAGTTAAGTTATAAAATTTATAAAATATTATTATATTTTTAAAATAAATAAATTAAATTAATATATAGCTTAAATTTATAATATTTTAAACTTTAACTTTATAATACTTTATTTCATTTTAATAAACGAAATTTTTATATATAATTATATTATATATATTAAAAAACATTAACGAACTTAGTAAATATTTTTATTAATATATAAAAATATTAATTAAAAGCTAATTAAAAACCCTTTTAATATAAAAATAATATAAAAAAAAGTTTAATTAATTATTTAAACTGGTTTAATTATATTAATAATATTATTAATAATTTAAAACTTAATGTTAAAAATTAATAATAAATTTAATAATAAAATTATATAAATTAATTATATTAAAGGAAATATTTATTAAAGTAATTAAAAAAACCCGTAATAAAGTAATAATTTAAAAGGTTAATAAAATAATAATGGCTTATAAAATGAAAGTTATAAATATAATAATTACGGATATAATGGTTATAAATATAATAATTATAAATATAATAGTTACGGGTATAATAATTATAATTATTATAATTATAATAATAATTAAAATAATAATGGTTATAATAATAATAATTATAATAATAATAATAATAATTATAATAATAATAATTATAATAATAATAATTATAATAATAATAATAATGGTAATTATAATAATAATAACGGTTATAAAAATTAATAATATAATAAAAGTTATAAGTATAATAAACTTTTATAATATAATAAATAATATAAATGTTATTAATAATAATAATAAATACATTATAAAAAATAAAGAAACTAATATTTTATTAATAATAAAATATATATTTAATAAAAAAATAAGGATAAAAAAAAGTAAAAAATTAATTTATAAATAAAAAGGTATAATTTATTAAAAAATTATATTTTAAATAATAAAACCAAAACTTTTTATTATTTCGTTATTTTTGGTGATTGTATATTATTAAAACGTATATATTAAAAATACGGTAAAATATATAATAATAAATTTAATTACTTTAAATATATTTTTATAAATAAATATATATTATAAAAGTTATTTAATAAAAAAATACATAAAGTTTAAAAATTTAAGAACATTAAAGAAAAGAAGTAATTTTTTAAATTAAATTAAAAAATTCTTAAATAATACATTAAAATTATACTAAAAAAATAAAATTAAAATATAAATATTTTAATAAAACTTAAAACAGAAAAGTTAACTAAACTATAATTTAAATAAATTATTACTTAAAATTAAGTTATAAAAAACTTAAAGATAATTTATATTATATTATAGTAAAGGAAAAATTTATTTATTATAAAATAATACATTTATATAAAAGTAAAAATGGTAAATAATAATAACATTATATTATTAATATATATGGATATTAAAGTATTTAATAAAATGATGAATAAAAAGTAATTAAATTAATTTATAAGTAATTATAAAAAAAAATGTATAAAAAAACCATTAATTATAAACGGAATTATTAAATTATTAATATTAAACTTAATAATAATATTTAATATAAACTTTTCCGTAATAAATTATTAAAAATAAAAAAGTTAATTAAAATTAAGATTAAAGTTTAAATTTATAAGGTAGGTTTAAAATTAAACCTTTTATTAAGGAATGAGTTTATATATTTAATGAGTATTATAATTAATTTTTTATAAATAAAAATAACTATAATAATAGCTTTAAATGTTATTATTTTAATTATATATATTATATATTAAAAATAGGAGTTTTTAAAAATATTAGTTTTAATAATAAAATAAAATATAATACTATTTAAAATAATAATTATAATTTTTATAATATATAAACCTTTATTAATTAATATTAACTGTTAATTTATATTTAATTATAAAGCTATTTTAATTAATTTATATAATTTTAAATTAATAAAAGGTGTTACTTTTTTTAATAATATTAATATTAATTTTATATTTTGATGAAAATTAAACATTAACTTTATAATTAAAGTAAATGTAAAGGTATATATTTTAATTATATAAAAAAAAGCTAATTTAATTTAAATGGTATTTAATAAAATAAACCCGGATGTAATTAACGAAGCCTTTATATTTTAAAAGTTTAATATAAATAATAAAATTATTATTATATTATAAATAAATAATAATAAATAAAATATATTAAAAAAAAGAATTATAAAAAATATTATATTAGTTTTTAAAGTTATATAATTAAATAATATCTTAAAAATTTTAATTAAAAATAACATACATTATAATAACTTAAATAATTAATTTAAGTAATAATTTAAAAAAATAATAAAAAAATATAAGATTTAATTTAATTAAAGTATTATTAACTTTTTAAAAAAAGAAAAAATAATAATAAACCTTATAAATAATTAATAAAAGTAATATAAGCTAAAATAAATATACCTTTTAAATATTAAAAATAAATTTTTTTTAACGTAATATTTAAGTTAATATATAAAATAAAATAAATAAATTAAATAATAAAGCCCACTTTATTTAATTACCTTTATTTTATTATATAATAAATAATAAACGGAAAATATAAAAGAAAAGTTATTATTAATTTAAAGTTTTTTAATATATACACTTTTATTAATATTTATTTATTACTTTATTAAAAGGAAATTATTAATGTTATAAAAAGCTATTAATTTTTTAACGTAATAAATATGTTATTATTTTTTTATTAATTACCGATTACAGTTAAAAATAAAAAGAAAATAATAATAATCTCCTTAAAAGGCTTAAAAATATTAAATATAACTTTAATAAGTTTTAAAAACTCTTTAATATATGTTTAAAAATTTATAAACCATTATTTTAAAAATTATTAAAACTTTATAAAAAAGTATATTAATAATATAATAATATTTAATAATATAAAAAAGGATTATATTAATTATTTTAAAAAAGTCTTTAATATTTTCGATAATATAAGCTTTATTTTATTCCTTTATAAATTTTTTTTAAGATTTTTATTAATAAAACTTTTTAATTTTATTATAAACAACAAGGATATTAATATTATTAAAAATAAAATAAAGGCTATCGTTAAAATTAAAATACTAACCACTTTTAATAATTTTAAAATATATATAAATATAATTAAGTTTTTATATAAATATATACTATAATATTAATAAAAAATTAAACCATTATAAAATTATAAAATTACATTACTTACAATAAAAAAAAAAAAAACGTAATTCCAGCCATAATTTTTAATAAAAAAAAATACACTAAAAGGACGAAATTTAACTTAATATTTAAAAAGCTCAAATTCTTTTAATTATTATAAAATAAACTATTAAATTTAAACTTATTATATTATTAAAATTATTCGTAAATTACATTCCTTAAAATTAATACGTTAAAAAAAAGATTTAATATTATAATATTCTACTTTTTATAATAATAAAATAAAAAGCCAATTAACTTAAACTAAATTAAATTAATTATATACCTTTCTAAAATACTTATAAAAATAAAACGCCGATATAATATAATAAAAATAAAAATAACTTATTTAATATAACTTTATTAAAATTATAAAACCTCCTTTTAATTTTATAAAAAATAAATTATTACCTTTATAAATTATTTAATAATAAAGAATATTATTACTTAAAAAACTTTATAAATTAAAGATTTTAATCGAAAAAACTTAAAATTAATAATTACATTAAATTATTTCTTATAATTAACTTAAAAGTTTATTATATTTTAAAAAAAACTAACTTAATTTTTAATACTTTATTAAAATTACCGATTATAAATTTAAAAATAAATATAACTAATAAAAAAAATAAATTTTATTTCACATTAAATAATATTATAAACAACTTAAAATATTATATAATAAAATTAATAATAAATTTTAACTTAAAAAAATAATAAAAAAATATAATAAAAATAAATAACTTTATAAATTATAAAATATCTTTATTAAAATTAAAAAAGTTAATAAAAACATTATAATAAATTATTAATATAACTTTAAAAACGGCTTAATATATTACATTAATAAAATAAAAAAATCTTATTTAATAATTTTACTTTTTTACTTATAAAAGTTTTTTAAAATAACATATAATAAAACTTATTATTTTAATTTATAATAAATAATTTAAAATTTAAAAAATTATTCCATTTAAAGTTTTAATAAAAAGGTGTAAAAATATATAATATATTACTTATAATATTAAAAGAATATTATTAATAAGTTTAAATTATATAAAGAATTTAAAATAATAAATTTTTTAATTATATTATACTATATAATATTATAAGATTTTATAGTTAAATTATTAAATGTATCATTAAAAAATATATTTTAAATAATAAAAGGTTATATAATTTATAATATATTAATAATAATAATATATAAGTTTAATAAAAAATATATATTAATATTCGAATACATTATATATATAATAAAAAATTAAACCTTTTAAACTTTAAAAGCTTTAATAATTATAAATTAAGGTTTATTATAAAAAATAATATTAAATAAAAACCTTAAATTTATATTAAAATTTTAATAAACGATATTTATAAAATTAAGCATTAAATTAATAATGTTTATAACTTATTATCCTTAAATAAATGAATAAATAAAACGGAAAAATTAAAACGTTAAATTAATAATTTACTTTTATATATTAATAAATAATATTTTATAAATAAACATTATTTCCGTTTTATAATATAACTTAAATAATAAATACTTTAATATTTTAAAAAAATCTTTAAATAAAATTATTTTAAAGTTTAAACTTTAAAGCATTTTATTAACTTTAAAAATACTAATAAATATAATAGATTTAATAATTATAAAAGTAATATATTAAAAAAAAATGAAAGTAATTATTAATTTTATTACGGTAAATATAAAAACTAAATATAATAAAAAATACAAGCTAATAAACTTTTATATAAAAAATATAATTTATTTAAAACTATATAAAAATATAACCTTTTAAAAAAACCGCTAAAAAATAATTAACATAATAAATAAAACCTTTAATTATTATTAAATAAATTAATAATTTTACTTATAAATTAAATATATTTATAAACTAAAAAATACATAAAATCTTTTTAATTTAATATATATATTAAATTTTATAAAGTTAAAATCTTTTTAATAAATAAATATTATAACTTAAATATATTATTATTTAAAATAATAATAAAAAATAATAATTTTATAAAATAAAAGCTTTAATTAATTAATAAATTAATTATTAAAATAAATTAAATATTAAATACTTTATTAAATAAAAGGAATATTATACCGGTTTTAATTAATAATACTTAAAAAAAATATTAATATAAAACGTAACTTAATTAATTAATAAATATAATTAAGCTTACTTATTAATATTATAAAAACTAAAAGTAATATTAAAAGTAAATAAAATAATTATTTAAAAAGTTATATATATTTTATAAATAAATATATAAGTAAAATTAAAAAGCTTACCTTTATTAAAAAAACGTAAACAATTATTTATATTATAAAATATTAATTAAAATTAACATTTTTTATTAAAAAAAGGTATTATTATATTATAAAAAAATACTTTTATTATATTATAAAAAAGTGTTTTTATTTTATTTTTATTACTTTTACTTTTAAAATTTAACTATATATTTAATATATATTATATTATTATAACTTTATTAAGCTCATTCTTAAATTAACACTTAAAAATAACATTTTCATTTATTTTAATATATTAAACTTTTACAATAAATATATATAATTTAATAATTATTTTTAATTATATTATTTATATTATTATATTATTACTTTATTTTAAAATAATAACTATTTTTATATTACTTAAAATAAACTCGAGTAATATAAATTAGATGAATCGAACCTAGCTTATAAAACAAGAAAACTAGGGAAAACTGGTTTAAGGAAGCCAGAGCCTACTAATTATAGCGTCTTTCAAGGGTTACAGTGAGCACATCGCGTCCTTGTCGCATTGGCCTTCACATTACCTACATTGCGCACATACCCCCGAGCGTACAACATATCTTATTAGTATTACCTTCAGTACATTAACACGCTATAACCAGAAGCGGGATCATCAGTGTGATACCTCCTTTTGGTGTGAGAGTGTCATAGCACGAAGCCTCTGGTGCTTCCATACCATAGTGGAGGTGTAAGGGAGTACATACATACATACCTACCACCTACCTGCCTAAGATAAGGAGCATATAGCAGGATGTCACCACCACCACCACCACAGCCACTACATTCATCACTACACCAAATCTCTACGCCCTCTCAACACTATCAACGCCAGAAGCCACAACAACCACAACAACCACGACAAAACAACCAACGACCACATCATCAACAATCATCGCTGTCATCGTCGAATTTATTACGCGGCTTGCAGATCGTCTCGCCCTCGAACATTCCAAAGGGGACTGACAACGACAAGAACACTCATTTCCATTACAATCGTGGGCCGAGTGGAGTCGATGGCCACCGCAATAATAATGATGATAGCTTTGGTGAAGATGTTGGAATAATAACTGAGAGCGGTAGTGGCACCTCATCTAGCGACGATCGGCTGGCTGGATATCGCCTAAAATTCGAAGCGACGCCTCAAGCGGATGATGAGAAGGCAGAAGAAAAAGAACACAAGATAAAGACCAGCTATACCAACGCTATCGACGCTACCATCGCGACCGCGTTAACCCAGACCGCCGCTAACCAAAGCCAATCTACCAATATTTGTCGTCCCCATTTCAATCCCCATCTTCCAAGTCCTACTCCCCCAATCTATTATCAAACCCTCGACCAATACCCCCCTAACCTGCCTCCGCCGAGATCTTCCTCGCTTCTACCGCCGCCTCGCAATGCTGAAACCAATATACTCTCCCCTGTACATGCCGCCGACCCATTAGCTAACAAGACCCCTACCACTTCGTCACGCCGCCACTCGCGATCTAGTAGCCTCGGTGCTGTCAGCGACGGATTTCGAAATCTCAACCGTTGGTCAGCCTCTACCACCTCGAGCCGAGCCTCCAACTCCAACCCCAACTCGAATCTGAATACAACCCGTGATATTTACTCCCACAGCCAGACACATCGACAGCTCCTACAGTCTTCTCCCGGGAGGTTGGTCAAGCGACGACCGTCTAATGATACGAGCGTCTCATCGAAAAGCCCCCCAAGGACCCGAAGGCTATCGTCACCGCCACCTCCACCTTCCGACGCGCCGCCGAATCTCCCCCCTATACTCTCACTTCCACCCCTCGACGCTAACCCGGAGTCCGTCATTTACAGAGATTCTCTATCGCCCTTGACCAGTCGCGCCAGTCCTGCCGAGCCCCAAGATCAAGATCCCTTCTTGAATGACCTCCCCGGCTTGGACAGCACTATAGGTAATAACGCGCTGCTCCCGCCAGCCATCGTCGTCCGCGACACAATGCCCGAAAGAAAAAGTCACACGAGAGGCCGCTCCTCGGCGGCCAAGAGCAGCACAGATTCTACGAGGGCCAAAGAGCGAGCCAGCAAGCCGTCGCAGAAAGCCATGCTATCTAAGGCTCTGGCAAAGGCAAACGCTGCAGTGCAGCTAGATAATGCCCAAAATTACGTCGCCGCCAAGGATTCATATTTAGAAGCTTGCGATCTCTTGCAACAGGTCCTTGCTAGGACAAGCGGCGAAGAGGATAGGAAGAAGCTGGAAGCTATTGTAAGTGCATCGGTGGAATTCACTTGATAATACCACCATGTCAGCGAGACTAATATATATTTGCGCTCCGTAGCGACTTACCTATACGAGTCGAATAGACGAGCTGGAAGGGTTAGTCCCCGCATATCCACAGAACGACAAGGCGCTCCCTGCAAGGCCAGAGAGCTTCGGGGACTTTCATGGAATTCAAAATGAGCTAGCCGGCGTCGAAGACACTACGGAAGCCACCCCGGCAGCGATAATAAGTAGGGGCGAGTCGCCGACCACTGACGCAACCCATCTTCGCTCCTCGCCAATTCCTGGCCAGGATCAGCGGCCGCTTCAGTCGTCCTTCTCAACGTCTCATACGCGCCGAAACTTTGAGGGAGCCTCTCTCAGCCTACCCCATCCGCAGGGTGTTGGCTTCGTCCCTGCTCCTTTGTCTCCTCGGAGGCCAACTTCACCCGCCAAACCGCCGACCCCGGAACCCATCGTAAGGCAGGATTTTTCTTGGCCGTCTGAGCGGCTAGCCGCAGAAAATAGCGCAAGGAGCCACAGGCGCAATCTCAGTCACGAATCTGCATCGTGGCTAGATCCGATCGACGAATCAGGCGGCTCGGCGTCGACCTCGGTACACTCAAGGTCCTCGTCGCTAGGAGTTAGGAGAAAGCATGTCCGCCATGCCAGCGGCAACACCGAGGCGGAATTTGACGCTGCATTGGATGCTGCAGTCGAAGCTGCATATGACGACGGTTATGAGCCTATGGACTCGTATGGGACGGCTTATGACGACGACGGTGACAATGACGATGGCGTGGATGTGGTTGTCAACGCAATGCGCAAGGTGGAGCTTGCCAAGGAGAGAGTCCGGCAGACTGAGCGCGAAGCGGCCATAGAGCTAGCCCGGGAACGAGAGCGTCAGAGGCAGATGGTACTCGGACAGAAATCCCAGACCTTTGGCGGGGACTTCTTCGATGCCAACGATTCTGACGAAGAGGAGCGCATGTTAGAAGAGATGACCAAGGGATACGTGATGGACGAGTTTGCTCTCAACCATCATCGATCGCGGCAGTCGCAATCCCAGATCCCCAGGGAATCCGATTCCAGCGGCATGACCTCTCGGACATGGCATAGCTCGTTAGGCTCCAACCCCCCGACTGCCACGACTGTACTGTCGACCGTGACCGAGATGCCGCCGCCGGGATCTTCCCCCAAAAAGGCACAGCCTTCGCTGTCGTCTCCGCCGCAACCCCAGCAGACATCTCCCACGTCTGGGGTGCGCAATCGCCGCCTCTCTGGCCAGAACCCCAGGCAGCTCAAGATAGAAACTTTCAAGCTTGGCCAACCACCTGGCGCGCTGTCGGCTGTCATGTCTTCAGTGCAGACAAAGACTCCTGGCGGATACATTGTCCAACAAAGCCAGGCGCTTTCGGCGACGTCAACGCGGCCGGGGCCATTCTCCACACGAGCGCCCTCGTCGCCAGTCAGAGGCATTGGCGCAGCAGACGCCTTCGGTCCCCCGAGCCCGCCAGCGCCTCAGGCAGGTGCACAGGAATCCGAGGAACTCCGGACCGACTCGCCGTCTTCTGTGCGGCCTGGCATACGTAAGAATTTCTCGTCCTCCAGCCTGAAATCCTTGAAGACGCGACAGTTCTCTATCTCGCATATTGACGACTCGGACATCTCGCCCAACACGCCCCTCAGTTACCAGATATCGAACACTTCAATCTCCCGCCAACCCACGATTCCTGCGCTGCCTACGCCGCTTGCCGCCGCCTTTCACGAGAAGATGACTGGCGGCATCGGTGGCTTACACCTGTTCGACTCCGATTTTCACTCACCGACTTCCCGTTCACCAAATCAGCTTTACCACCACCATCATCTTCACCATAGCCCCGATGTGCCGATACCGCTCGAGCCGTGCCCTTCTGATGCGATGCTTCGACCTTTCTGGCTCATGCGTGCGCTCTACCAGACCCTGGCCCATCCTCGAGGTGGGTATATCAGCAACCGGCTTTTCGTTCCCCGAGACGCGTGGAAAGTCAAGGGTGTGAAGCTGCGAGCCCTCGAGGACAAGATGGCGCAATGCGATCTCCTGACCGCTGCGCTTCTCAAGCTCACAAGGGTAGATAGCAACGACGCGGACGCTGTCCTAGAGGAGATGCAGAGCTTCGAGAACATTCTTGAGATGGTACAGGTGACGCTCGCGCGGAAGCTAGGCAACGAGGTCGGAACCCAAGGCGTGAGCGCGTTTCGGGAAGAGGGGGACGCGGATGCTGCCCCGTCTGTACCGCGGAGCGCCAGCATTAGCGGAAAGGGGGGCACTTTTAGTTGGCGAAGGCTGAGGAACAAGGGTTCGGCCGCCAATATGACCAATGCATATGGTGGGAAGAGCAACAGCGGTGGCAGTAGCGGCGGCGGTCCTCCCAGCTCGAATGAGAGGGAGGCCTTCAGCTCGACGGGTTCTATACCTAGTCTGCCCATGACTGCGCATCCAAGCAGCAAGCCGGCCAAGAGGGATGTCGCGTCAGTCAACTTTGACGGGCCCTACGGAAATTATATGGCTAGCCTAGCGCGACTCTTCGATGCGGCGCAGGCCGTCGGTAAGTACACAGATAGACACTTTGCTCCCTCCCACCCTCGTTCACGGTAAGGAACAGTCCCTAACCGCCGACAGATCAAATCGCGCGCCAAGTTGAAGATCCCGGCCTACGTCATGCCGATAAGACGCAGGTCGGACTCGAGCTCTGCACCAGACACGCGGCCGAATTCTTCGGTTTTTACATCTGCCGCTTTGTGCTCACCGACTTGGCGATGCTGCTCGACAAGTTTGTTAAGAGAGGTAGTGAGTGGGTTCTAAACTAGAATTTGTAGGCAGCAACGAAGAGCAATTTTCGCTTCGTCTAATGCTGTGGACTGATCACGGAGAGTCTTGAGTCAAGAGGAGCTCATTGGTGCAACTTGTGACGAAGAAACGACAATAAAAGAGAATCGCAGCAGTTGGCATCGTCTGTGGGTGGGGAGGATCTCTGACGACTCTCGGTCTGATGTCGATAACATTTGCAGTAGAAGAGGAGTAGATGGTTCGCTCATAAGCGAGGTAGAACCGCGGAGGCGACACCACATATGCGCTGAGCTTCCGTTGATGTATTTTGCGGCGCAGAATCATGTTCGTCTCGGTCGGGCCCTTGTTTAAGATACCATACTCATCTTTTACTGTTCGATAAATCGCTACTTAGTCTGTCATGCAATGCCCGCCAACGCATGAGAAAGTGAGGAGGACCCTTAGCCAAAGCTCGTATATGGACACACAAGATGATATTCGCACGTATTTCTATCAGTCGCAACTATCAGTTGCCTAGGCAGCGGCAACCTCCAGGATCGTCTGATAGAACAGAGCTGGATCATGGGCGAAACGCCCCAGGAACAGCCCGTCTACGCCGTCCTTGAGCTTCTCATACAAGCCAGGCCCCGCGCTCCCTCCATACAGGATCCTCGTAGCTCCTTGCCTCCTCCGCACGCACTCGAGCGTGCTAATCTTCTGGGCCACGGCTACTACGTGCTCTGCTCCAGCGGGCTCGGCGGCGCCGATGGCCCAGACTGGCTCGTACGCCAATACGACTTGGGCATCGTCAGGCAGGCCGTGGTGGCCTAGTACGGCTTCAACCTGCTGTTTGCACTCGGCGACGGCCTTCTCGACGGCCACGGACCCCACTTCTCTGGTGCGCTCACCAATACAAACTAGCGGGATCATACCATTCCGGGCAGCAGCGGCGGCCTTCCGGGCGGCGTCAGCGTCAGTCTCGCCGAAGATGCGCCTTCGCTCAGCATGGCCAATCTCAACAATGCGACATCCGACCTCAGCGAGGACGGCAGGAGAAACTTCGCCTGTGTAAGCGCCGGTATCCTCGTAGAAGGCGTCCTGCGCACCGGTGAGGATCTTGGTTCCTTTTAGTTGTTGAACTACCGACGTTAGTGTGATGTGGTCCGGAATGACAAAAACGTCGATACGATCCAGAAGGTCTGGCGGTGAGGATGTAGAAGAGATTATTTGCAGCAGGTCGTCGATGTATTGTCTAGTTCGTGCGGCGGAGAAGTACATCTTGGTGGAGACTCCTAAGATTGGCTTCGTGCGAGGGGGGGAAGCCATCTTTGAAAGTAAGGTATAGGATGTTTGTTTAGGTCTCTTTATCTATATATAGAAAATGAAGGAGGAAAGGGGAGGAAAGGGGGGGAAAGGTGCACGACTTGGGAGCTTGTTTTGTCTTGCTTTGCTGGCTTCATGCAGCCAATCTGGCCGCTGCAACGGGTAAGCCGTTGATGAGATTAGCGAGTTCGCTTTACTTCGTAAATACATCAGAATCACTATACTAGTGCATTCCCGGGAGTTTGGATAGGTAAATCATGGGTGACTGTACCTATGTATGACGATCCATAACTATACCTCATTCTTACAAAGCACATACCGCGCTGTGTTGGATTTTTTTTCCATCTTCCTCTCAAGCCACCCACCCGTTTTAGCGAATGAATACATATAGCTTCGAGAGTGTCTCTGGAATATCTAGGTAGGTATCTTACTCCTCATGGAAAATACCAAGAAAATAGAAAACCCGCACACACCCACACTATAACAGCAAATACCTAGTACATACCTAGGTAGGTAAGCTTCTTCTATATTAACTCGGGGAGAACTCATCTACTGCTAGATTCTTCGATTTCTATAGCCCCCTCGTGCTTTCGTAATGATAATGGTAGTAAGCGGCCGCTATCCCAAAAGCTACAACGCCTTCTCCAGGTGAGTGATGGCCTCTACCTTGGCCGCACTCGCACTCTTCTCGTCAAACACGTATCCCAGCCACTCTTTGGCTAGTCTGCGCGCCAGCTCCAGGCCAATTACCCTCTCTCCCATGCAAAGCACCTGGGCGTGGTTGCTCATTACTGCTCGCTCCACCGAGAAGCTGTCGTGGGCCGTTACGGCTCGGACACCCCTGATCTTGTTTGCCGCGATGGCAACTCCCAGCCCCGTACCGCAGATGAGCAACGCTCTGTCCACCTTGCCGTCGGCAACCAGCTGTGCTGCTGCCGCCGCTCGGTGCGGATATGCCGTCTTGTCATCTGCCGAGAGGCTTCCTACGTCCACTACCGACTCGACTCGGGGGTCTTTCTCGAAGTCATCCTTGATCTTGCTCTTATAGTTGACTCCGGCATCCTATACACGATCAAAGTATTAGCCAACATGTGAATTCGGGTGAGAGATGAGGACTTAGGGGGATGAGGTAGGAAGTGAGCTCACGTCGGCGCCGATAGCAATCTTCCACTTAGGCGCAGCCATCACAAGACTCTATCTGTGGGGCAATTTCTTCATATGAAGAGTCCAGGCTCTTTTTTTCAGATTCTGACGGCGCAGATCCTTCTTGCCTCTCTTGTGGCTGGGATCCTCAAAGGAAAGAAGAGAGGGAAACAGTGAGGATGTCGGTCAGCTTCCGCTGGTTCTTATTCCTCGGTACGCCCCCTTTGAAGAAGCTAGTGTAGTGTCTATAGTAGACTCCTTTGACGGAGTGGAGAGGGGGATGTAGTCCCTTACTATAACCCCCCCGGGTTGCCGGATTGGGCAATCCGATGGCAAATATCTGAATTTATCCCTATGGTTCGCATTGTCTCCCGGCATCGCTATTCGTATTAGTACACCTACATATTTCACCCCTCCCTCGGTAATCATACGAACCATGGTTCTGTCGCCCATACCTGAATAACCCCGTGGGGAAAGGGCCTGGAAGCCTAAATGGTAGAGCCATTTACGAAATCATGAGTATTGGTGCCAAGGAATTCCGAGGCAGTTCCAGGGCCGCAGTCCGCGGCGCTACGGTATATCATCGCACACCGTGAAGACTAAGGCGACCGATTGATGGGTCGGAAGGCGTAGCCTTGCCTCTTAAGGCAACCCATCGGTTTCCATTATCCTTCTCTTCCATGTACGGTGGGTATGTAGTAGGCCCAAAGTTATCTAAAGACCTCTCCCGGTGCCTGCCTTTGCTTTTTTTTTGAGATTAGAAAGCATCAAGTCTCTCCTCTCCAGTTGTGTAACCACACTCGTCAAGCCAAGCTCCTCACCCCTCTCCCCCCCCCGCGCGCGCTTCCCGACTGCTGACCGTAGCCTCTGAGCGCTTGGAGATGTCAAAGCGTCATCTTTTCGAGTCTCCGGATGGGCTCGTCACTAAAGCACTTAGAGGCATCGTCGCTTATAACCCCTCGCTTGGGCTCGACGAAACGAACCGTGTGGTGTTTAACACTGCTTACGACAAGTCCAATGTCTCGATAATCAGCGGCGGGGGTTCCGGTCACGAACCTGCCTGGTCCGGCTACGTTGGACGGAACATGCTTGCGGCCTCGGTTGCCGGCGACATATTCGCTTCCCCTAGCACAAAGCAGATCCTTGCTGCTGTCGATACCGTGCCTTCCGATAGGGGAACCATCTTGGTCGTTACCAACTACACCGGCGACTGTTTGCACTTTGGCCTAGCAAACGAGAAGGCGATTGCTAAAGGCCACAACTGCAGGATGATCATCTGTGGAGACGACGTTTCGGTCGGGAGAAAAGGCAGCCTCGTTGGCCGGCGAGGTCTAGCTGGGCAGATCGGAGTCCTCAAGATCATGGGTGGCGCCGCAGGTGCCGGCGGCTCTCTCGGCGAGGTGTACGACCTTGGCGTCGCCTTCTCGGAGCAGATCGTCTCCATCGCGGCGACGCTTGACCACTGCCACGTGCCCGGCCGAGCGGAACACGCCATGTTGTCAAGCGATGAAGTAGAGATCGGAACTGGTCCCCACAACGAACCAGGCTACAAGAAGCTATCGCCCACGCCGTCGGCACGGGAACTTGTTGGACAGATATTGACGTATTGCCTGAACGAGACGGATCCCGAACGCGGTTACGTGCGATTCAGGGTTGGGGACGAGGCCATGCTACTGGTCAGCAACTTTGGAGGCATGTCACACCTCGAAATGGGGGCGCTGGTGGACGAGCTCCTCGAGCAGCTGGCTAGGGACTGGAAGCTCGAGCCGGTGCGCATATGTTGTGGCTTTCTGGAGACGTCCCTCAACGCACCGGCCTTTTCTGTTTCTGTCGTCAACGTGACGGCAGCGGCTGAGAGCTGTTCGTACTCGGCCGATCAGATCAAATCTTTCTTCGATGCGGAGACCAACACGCACTGGGAATCTATGGCGGGTTCTCAGTCGATACGACGTAGTAGACAGGAGCAGTTCGTGCAGCCGCCGTATGAGCCTCGAAAGGTGGTAGAGGAGACTAAGGATCTTAGAATCGAGCCCGGTACACTAGAAAGGATGCTACGAGGCGCTTGCAATGAGCTGATAGCCGCCGAGCCCGATCTGACCAAGTGGGACACCGTAATGGGCGACGGCGACTGCGGCGAAACGCTCAAGACGGGCGCAAGCTGCCTGATCGCCGCTCTGGACTCGAAGAAACTTGCGGAGCAAGGGTCCGTGTTCGCGGTGCTCCAGGAGCTGGAGGAGATTGTCGAGGGCAAGATGGGTGGCACATTAGGTGGTATCCTTGGCATCTTCTTCGTCTCAGTGCGGACGGCCCTTGAGGAAAATCTCGCTCTCGCCCAGAGCGAGGGGCTGCCGAAGCTATGGGCCAGGGTAGCTCAGACTGCATTGAATAACCTAGGACGGTACACGCCGGCCAAAGTTGGCGACCGCACAGTCATGGATACCCTAATCCCGTTCGCGGAAGGGCTGCGCTCTGGCGTGTTCGCAGACGGCGTCGAGGCTGCCATCAAGGGAGCCGAGCTGACCAAGACTTTGAAGCCGAGATTGGGTCGGGCGACTTACGTCGGCGCAGATAGCAGCAAGGGGTTGCCTCCAGATCCAGGCGCTTGGGGGGCCATGGTCGCCATAAAAGGCCTGCATTCAGGAAGCATATAAAGGCGCGTATGGATTGCGGCAAATATGGTCACCGATATGATATAGGTAGCAAATATGGTCACCGATATGATATAGGTATGAGTCAACGAGTATCCTTGATGGGTGAGAATCTGAATTGTTAGGTTAGGTACTTAGCAAAACTCATCTTTTCATTTCCAAGGTTGTTACCGTGCTGTGCATTCATGGAATAAGATTTGCGGCTTTTTTATGGCATCGAGACGGCAGGCGGTTAGCTTGTAGCTGGCTCTATGTAATGTATGTATGCAACTGCATTACTTCGTATCCATCAGGATTATAATCATCCGATGTTTTTCCGGAGCAAGCTCCTAAACATCAGGGACTTTGACCTGGAAAAAAACCTTGGACTTGGAATTTTTTAAACTACTTACTAAATAGGCGTGATGCCCACCCAATCTTAAGTACCTTTTGACAACTTCAATTATATTATGCTTCTGCAGCGTTACAACACTAAAAAGAATAGAAACTATAGTACTTCTGCAGGAGATAATTACTTACATATAATTTAAGAATGAAAACTACAGGTTTCGTCGAGGAAATGCTAATATTCGTGTAAGAAATGAACTATATTGCATGTATAAAGGTAGATTAAAAGGCTTAAATGAATAAAAGCCTGTATATATATAGATAACGCAGTTATATCTTTTTAAAGTAGAATACTTAGATTTATGTGAGAAATGCTAAGAACTTCCATGTACCAAAAAATTCCAAGTCTAAGGTTTTTTTCCAAGTCAAAGTCCCTGATGTTTAGGAGCTTGCTCCGGAAAAACATCGGATGATTATAATCCTGATGGGTAATGTGAATAGGTACCTACCAACATACGAAGTACTAAACTTATGTATTTATAACACACCCTTTTATCTTTGATGTATTATTTGAGGTGTCCTTAGGTATTAATGTAGTACAAGGTGTTAGTACATACATTAGTAGGTAAGGTATGTACATAGGTATTATCTAAGCCTTGCCAGCGCTGCCCAGCCAGCGCATGTACTGTTCGATAGCTGCCTGCATCCTGTCTGTACCCGCCTCGATGACGCTCGTGAGTGGTTTGCCGCGCATCTCCTCCTGCACAGCAGCGTAGTGCTTGTTCATACCCTTATTGATGTTGACTTTGGAGACGCCGGCCCTTATGCATTTATTGAAAATGTCTTCGGTGAAGGGATCGGCACCGTGCAGAACAAGTCGTACCCTATCCCCAACTGCCTTGTTGATCGATTCCAAGCGATCGTATTCGAGCAGTATACCCCGTGGTCCGTACTCTCCGTGGACGTTGCCGAAAGCCGGGGCTAGCATCTCAATTCCCGTGGCCACGAATTCCTCGGCCTGCTCCGGAGTGGTGAGGACGGCTTCTAGGTCGATGGTCTCGGCTACGCCATCCTCGCCGCCTTCGATGCGTCCCGGCTCAGCCTCCGCAGCGATACCGCGCTCGTGGCAGTAGGTGGCAAGTTCTTGGGTCAGAGCTAGGTTCTCTTCCTTCTCGTAATGACTCATGTCGCACATGATGCTGTCGAAGCCGTCCTCGATGTCGGCGGCGCGGCGGACGAGATCTGGCGTCTGGGCGTGGTCCAGGTGTAAACTGACCGGTACTTTGGCACTGTGGGCTGCGTCGGCAGCTGCGCGCACAAGAGATGCGTTTGCATATTCCATGGCCCAGGGGAAGAGCAGGATCATGGCTGGCGACTTAGCTGCTTCGGCTGCGCGGACAGTGGCGATGATGGATTCGATGTTGTAGCAGCACATGCCTGGCACGGCGTATCCGCCATCACGGGCCTTGTTCAGAATTTTCATTGAACGATTCTTCGATAGCTCTGGCCAGACCATTTTGACTGTGGATATTGTTTTGCTCGTTTCGGCCTGAGCTGACTTTCGTAAGGGTGCCTGTCAGTAGAGTCGAGAGGTCGAGAGTGAAACAGGCGTACTGACCCTGAACCTTTCTGATGAGAGACAGTCATCGGTCACGATAACTTATCCATCCATCCATGTGGAGCTCCACATACAAAGCCCAATTTCCCCTCCTCCTCCTTCTCCTCCTTCTCCTCCTCCTCCTCCTCTTCACTCTTGGAGAATAGTTAAATATCCAATGCAGTAGCTCTACAATCAGTGGAGAAAGGGGCGTGGGGTAGCTTACTGTAGATAGCTCTCTGCCCTTAGTGGTAGTACTGACAATTCTGCCAACTCTGCCGGAGACTAGGCGGGGAGCGTCACTTCAGCCTTTATCATACTAAATACCTTAGTTCGCCACATTCCCCCTCACCTATTTACTCCGCTCTACATTACCTACTTGTGTGTCTATCTAATACTATACAGACCGAAACGAAGTGCACCGAGATCGCTCGGTTGATAATAACACCGACGTGCTCTTCTCAACCTCCCCTCTCCCCCTTTTTGTTGTCCTCGGTAAAGTGGCACGTCATGTACAAACTTCAGCCGCTACGAAGAGCTTGCACAGTACCCTTTTGCCTACCCAGGTGACATACCAGTCAGTCGTCTCGAACCACACATCAGCTGGACGTTACCCGATTATAAAATCATATTCCAAAGGGACTACAGGCAATAAAGAAAGACATTCTCTGACTAACTGGGTAATTTACCTTGGATATCTCCTATGCTGAGTCTATGACCTGAAGACATACCTGAAATCTATCTCTCCTAGGTGGTCGAGATGGCGGGCGCAAAACCAGAAATTTCCTTCATTGGTCTGGGGGCCATGGGCTTCGGGATGGCGACCAACTTGGTCAAGCAAGGATATAAGGTGACGGGTTTCGATGTTTGGCAGCCGACCCTCGACAGGTTCCGCGCAGCAGGTGGCGGCACTGCCACTACGCCCGCCGCATCCGTGAAGGATAAGGATCACTGTGTATGCATGGTCGCGACAGCTCAGCAGGCTCAGGCTGTCCTTATCGAAGGCGAGAATGCCGCAGTCCCGGTGCTGCCCCAGGGAGCGGTGCTCCTGCTCTGCTCTACCGTACCTTGCACTTACGTTCAGGGCCTAGAGAAGCAACTCGCCGAATTGGGTCGAGGTGATATTCAATTGATCGACTGCCCCGTCTCGGGAGGAGCTGGGAGAGCCGCCGACGGCACATTATCTATAATGGCCGGAGGCATGGATGGTGCAATTGAGAAAGGCCGCTTTCTCCTGCAAGAGATGTCAGATCCGAAGAAGCTATACATCGTCAAAGGCGGAGTCGGGGCTGGAAGCAACATGAAGATGTGTCATCAGGTACTTGCAGCCAACCAAATCCTTGCCGCGAGCGAGGGAATGGGATTTGCAGCTCACCTCGGGTTGGACCCTCACTTTGCGAGCCAGGAGATACTGAAGTCCGACGCGTGGGCGTGGATGTTCGAGAACAGGCTGCCGAGGATGCTGGACCCCGAATTTCAACCTATTGCTAGTGCCTTAACTATTATTCTGAAGGATACGAGCATCATTACCTCGGAGGCGAGGCGTTCCGGATTCCCTACACCCATGACGAGTACGGCGGAGCAAGTGTACTTCTCCGGCCTCCACCGTGGGTATGGCCCTGACGACGACAGTAGCTTGCTTAGGTTGTATATAGAGGGCAGAGGGAAGATTGGCCCGGTGCAGGGGTTGATCAAAAGCGACGCATCGAAACTGGCGCTCGTCGTGGCGCTACTGAAAGGCATCTACCTCTGTTCTGCTGCGGAGGCCATCGCTTTTGCTAATAAATGCAATCTGGATCTGGACCAGGTCTTTGATCTCTGCATAAACGCAGCCGGGGGAAGCACGATACTTGCAACTGTTGGGCCGGATATTATAAAACTTTGCCGCGGGAAAGAACTTTCAAAGGAGAAGGGCGAGAGCTTCGAAAAACTTGCACAACAGCTCCAAGAGGCTGTCGAAGAAGCTCAGCGATTGAAGGTGCCACTGTATCTCGGTGGCCAGGCGCTCAGCCTCACGCGGCTTGCACTTCAGCTTGGCCCCGTAACAAGTGGTGAGACTGCAAGAGCTGTCATTGCGAAAGTATGGTGTCTATGAGAACAATGTCTGCATGCATATAGTGCGACCTTCTGGACATTGTAAATGATTGAAAGACGCATAGGTAGAAAACATACTACGACTAGAGCGTCCGATACATTATCCTTGAACCCTGCTACACCCGAAGACTCTGTAAGGGATGGACTTACAGTTTTACCTGTGAATTTGGTTCATTGACCATTGGATTCTTTACATCTGATGCATCAAATTTGAAAAAAAAAAGGGAAACCATGGAAAGCAACTTTGACTTTGAAATTTGCCCATGAGCCAGTGCGAAGCCGTGGTATGAAGCCGTGGTATTAATAAACCGCCAACTCCAAGTTAACGTATGTTAGAAGCTCATATCCTATGTATTCGGATCCTTTCAAGAGAAGCTCCATTCGGTGTTCTTCACAAGTCACCTCACCTAATAACCACTTTGTTCTTGTCTGAGGTCCTCGTTGGCAACCTCGCCAGCATCCTTGATGCCCTGCTCATCTCCCCTAAGTTTCGCGAAGTACTCCTTGATGTCCTCGGCACCGATTGCCTTGCCACTCTCAGCGAACTGCTGGAAGAAGGGCTTGAGACGCTCCTTGAGATGATTATATGCCATGACACCCTCTATCGCTCGCACGCGGTCTACGTTCTTAAGAGCGGACTCGCCTCGCTCGTACAAAGAGCCGCTGCCATGCGTCGAACCGGGCTCGGATGCCAGGTCTGAAAGGGGCGGCTCATATGTATCCTCCTCCTCTAAAAGCTGTGGATGTAACTCTAGGTTTGGGAAGCACGAGGCGCACCGGCAGAAACGGTCGCGAAAATCAGAAGTAGTGAATAGCGAGAACTGGCCGGATGGTGCAGGGGGCAGAGAGGCTAGCTTGCATTTCGCAGCCGATGGCGATTCGCCTTTTGTCAGGTCTTCCATTTTGAGCTGGGGGACGGCGTCCACCGATTGGGCGATGGGTGCGGCTGGCTGTGTCTCTGCGGACCCGTCCTTGATGCGCTTGCTGCGCCCACTATTTTCATCTGGGACACCGTCGTCCAGCTTACGTTTCTTGCAAGGCGATGCAATATGGTCCTTTTGGTGGAAGACTGCAGGCAGGAATCCGGGAGAGCCGGCGTACCTCTTAATCCAAGGATAAGCTTCGACGCACTTATAGCACATGAAGTGGTCAAAGGCCTCCTCGGTAGGGAATCCATCAGGTAGAGGCGGGTCCTCATCATCCTCTTGACTTCTATGAGACTGCTGATCTGCATCATCTTGGTGAGTGTCATCTTCGGATATGGTGGACAGCGTGGCGCTGCTTTTACCGTTTGAGAGGCGTCCGGGCTGCTTCTCGTACCATTTAGGGCCCAGGCCGACGAGACACCCGGGGTGATACCAGTCTTCGCCGCATCCGCCAGTTTCGTGCGTGCCGAGACCCAGGCATTGGAACATGGTTCCCTTCTGTTCTTGAGGTTTGTAGTCTATAGAACACGAACAGAAGCGGTTGCGGAAATTTTGATTGTACTTGTTGTCCAAATCGGGTTGCTCGGAGTGAAGACCTCCCTTGGTGTTGGTTTTGGGGTTGATTCGGAGGGTACATTGCTGCTCAGGGGTGAATCGCGTGGTACCACAATCGCAAGTGAAATTGCGCTTCTGGAAGATCTCGACCAGCTCATGCTCACCATGGCATTGAACGGAGCATGAGTAGCATACGCCGGCTGGGCTGTAGGGATCGGTTGAGTTCATAGGGGGTGGATTGCAGGTTAGGCAGGAGAAGACATTCTGTCGCAGCGAACCAAGCGGCTTGGTGCAATTCTCAAAGCTCTAAATCGATACGATTAGATAGGGTCACGCGTTAGTAGATCGTTAAGCGGTAAGGCAGGGTCATCAGGTGAGGCATACGTATGGAAGAGCTTCGCGTGCGTCAGCTTCCAGCTGCAGCTGATCTCTAATGAATTCGGCGGCAGTCTGGGAGTCATCGGACTGTTGTGACAAGCTCTCGGTTCGAAGCCGCGCCGTCGAGGTGTCACCGATGCCAGCTTTGGGCGCATCGCGCGATTCATTTTCATTTGAGACTGAAAGTGGATCAATCGTCATCGCGGCTATCTGTGTGATTTTGAAATGAGCTGAGATGATGGGAGTCACATTGAGTGTGCGAGGCGCGTTGTCTTAATATTGTTAGTATTAATGAGAGAGTGGAGTGATTTGAAGGTAATTAATACATATAGTACGAAGTACTAACCTTCTAGATGAAATGTACCGTCAAAAGTCGTGCCCATACAATACTTGGCACCATCTGGCAGCACATCCACCGCCACCTGCAAATGTAGCTGCCAGGTCTTGGCAGAGATAAGGAGTCACTTAAACTACTTGATAAAACAGCTGGCGGTAGCCCCGTCCTTAGCTGCTAACGGAATACCCTACGGTATACCGTTATTTTTAAGTTATTTTATCGCCGGTTAAGCCCACTTTTTTGAAAATTCTTGCTTTAAAATTAATTTACAGCTTTTAAGTTTTTTAAAAAAAAAATTATTTCGTATTTAAATTAATTATATAATAATAATTTATAAAAAAATAAATTTAATTAACGATAAAATAATTTAAAAATAACGGTATTTATATTATATAATAAATAAAATAAATAAAATAAATAAAATAAAATTATAAGTTATTTTAATAAATTTAACTTATAAGTTTCGTGTATATTTATATTTTTTTAATTACATTTATATTTAATTAATTAAATCGCTTTAATTTTTTTTAAAAAATATTATAAAGTTATAATTTAAAGACTTTAAATAAAAAAAGGTTAATTTTTTATTTTCGTTATATATTTTTTACTTTAAAGAAAAAAAATTTTATTTTATTTTATATATTTATATTTTATATTTACATTTATAATTATAATAACTTATTTTTTATATTTATTAAACCTTTTATTAATTATTTTATAATATTATAAATTAACGTAATTAATTTAAATAAGTATACATTTAATTTAAAAGTTATATATACGTTTTAATATATTTTAATACGTATTATAATATATATTTTAATATATTTACATTTTATATTTTATATTTTATATTTACATTTTTATTTATAATTATAATAACCTTTTTTTTATATTTATAAAAATTATTTTTAATTATTTTTTATAATATTATATATTATTATAATTAATTTAAATAAGTGCGTATTTAATTTAAAAGTTATATACGTGTTTTAATACGTATTTTAATATGTTTTAATAATTATATACGCGTTTTAATAATATATTAATATTATTAATATACTTATTTTTATATTATAAAAGTTTATTATTAATTAATATTTAAAATATTAAAAGTTATTAAAAAAGCTTTACGAATTAATTATATTATATTTAATTATATTTTAATAAAATATAATTACGTTTTAAATTAAAGGTTTTTAATTTAATTAATTTAATTTATAATCCATTAATTTTAAAAGCTTTTTAAAGTTTATAAGCTTTAATTTTATAATTTTAAACTTAAAAAAAACTGTTAAAAATAATTATATATATAATTAATTATTAATATTAATAAATAAATATTTTTATACGTAATTATTAAAATATAAAGCCTTTTAATTATATTTAAATTAAAAATTTACTAAAAAATAATAAATTAACGTTTATTTTTTATTTAACGTTTTTAAACTACTTTTTTAAAAACTTTATTTTAAGCTTTATAAGTATATATAATAATATAATTACGCGTTAACGTAATTACGTTTTTAAAAAAGTAAATTAAACTCGTTAAAATAAATTATAAGTGTAAAAATATTTATAAAATTTAAGTTTTTAATACACGTTTTAATATTATTTTTTTTTTTTTACTTTACGTAATTTATTTTTTTTATACGAGTTAATTAAATAAAATTAATAAATATATTATATTATATTTTTAAATTTTATTTTATATTTTTTATATTTTTTTATTATTATTTATTATAATAAAAGTAAAAAATAAATCGTATAAAATAATATATTATACGTTAAAATTAAGTTTTAACCGTTTATAAACGAATTTTTTTTATATAATTTTTAAAGCTTTTATTATAAATGTATTTTTTTATTAAAAGTAATTTATTAATATATATTAAATTATAAAAGTTAAAAATTTATAAAATTTTTATAAATATATTATTTTTAACGTAAAAAAATATAATAAATAAAACTTTTTTAAATTAAAAGGTTTTATTTATTATAAAAGTTTTTACGGTAAAATATCGGTAATTAAATATATATTTTTAATAAAAAAATAAATAATAATATATTATATTAATTAAACTTTACGTTTTTTATTATTAATAAATTTATATTAATTAATTTATAAATAAATTAACGTAATTAAATAATTAAGTTTAATATCGTATATTAATATAATAATTATTTAATAATTTAAAAAAAAAACTTATTAAATAAATATTATATAATAAAATATTTTAATATTTTTTATATAATTTAATAAAGCTTTTAATATAACTTTTATAACTTTTTTATATAATTATTGCTTTAATTATTTAAATATTACCGATATATTTTTTTAATTAAAAAAGTATAAATAAATTTTTAAAATATTTAAATAAAAATATTATTAAACCGTTAAATTAATCGTTAAATTAAATCGTTAAATTAAATTATTAAATTAAATCGTTTAACTTAAATGTTTTTTTTTTTAAAAATTATAAAAAAAAATCCTTTAAATAATTATATTAACTTTAATAATATATTATTATTTTTAATAAACCTTTTAAAATTTATTATATAATTTATAATTAATTAATTATTATTTTATTTTATTTTATATAATTACTTTTAAAATAATATTTATTTATATAAATATTATAACTTTTTAATATAAAATAATTAATAATTTAACTTTTTTATAATTAAATTTTTTAACGTTTATAAAAAAAGTAATTAATATTTAATTAACGTAAAAATAATAAAAAAAATAATATTATATTATTTTAATTTCCTTTTTTATTAATTAATTAATTTTTTATATTTAACTTAAACGTTATTTTAATTATATAAAAAATTTATTAATATTATAAGTTTTTTTTAATTAAATTAAATGTAACCGTTACATTTAATTATTTTTTTTTAATTTTTTATATTATTTTATAAATTATTTTTCGATTAAATAACCGTTTAAATAATTTTATAACCTTTTATTATTATAGTTTTTTAAGTTATTAAAATTAAAGTTATTAACGTTTTATTTTTTAATTAAACTTTTAAAAATTACATTAAATAATAATTTTAACGTAAATTAAATTAATAAGGTTTTTAAATACTTTTATATATAAATAATATATTCGAAATAATATAATAAATGTTTAAAATAATATAATATATTTAAAATAATATAATGTATTTAAAATAATATAATATATTTAAAATAATATAATATTTTTTTTAAATTAATTTAAGTTAATTAAAAATTTTTTTACTTTTTAAAAAATATTATTATATAAGTAAATTAATATAATTAAATAATTAAGTTTAATATTATATATTAATATAATAATTATTTAATAATTTAAAAAAAATAACTTATTAAATAAATATTATATAATAAAATATTTTAATATTTTTTATATAATTTAATAAAACTTTTAATATAATTTTTATAATTTTTTTATATAATTATTATTTTAATTATTTAAATATTACCGATATAATTTATTTTTAAAATTTTTATAAAATAATATTTATAACTTTTAATAAAAACTTTTTAATAATAAATTATTTTAATTTAATTTATTAAAACTTAAATTTAATATAAAATATAAATAAATAAATTAAAAATATATTACGTGATATTTTTAAATGTATTTAATGTAATTACTTTAAAAAAAGCTTAATGTAACGGTAAAAATAAAAGAGGTATAACTTTATTTTAACGTTAAGCTTATGTATTCTCCACTTATAATAAGTAACAGTAAGGAAAAATAAGGAAAATGAAAAACAGGGCCTTAGTCAGCTCCCACGCATTTGATTGTCCACCACTTTACGCGACTACGACGCGTCGCGACACGTTTGTGGAACTTGTTCAATGCCAAACTTACCCCCTTCATGTGCTCGTCCTGTTTCGTAGATTTCCCTTCTTTCCCTCCGAACCCAATCTCCCGATTTCTCTATCAACCGACCCATCATCCTTTGATTCTCTTTCACTCCTCTAAGTTTTGAAGAAATATTACATAGTTTACAATGAGGTAAGATGGTCTACTCGCCTACTCCAATTCCGTGCAAATTGATATAGTATTTCATCTGTCAAGTTCTTGACCGGTTTCCTAATTGATTTTCCTCAAAGTTCTCCTCTGCGTACGAACATGGAATCTGCAAATCGCGGTGCCCTCCCTCGCGCGAGTCGTAAGCGCTCACGCACCGGCGGTGATGCCTCCTCTTCCGCTGCCGCCTCTAGCCCTATGCCTTCATCACCGCCTGCCTTCAACATTGCTCATGGCGGTGACGACGACGATGACATTGAAGAGGAAGCCGAGGTTCAAGACGACCTGGATGATCTCGACGAGATGGCCGAGGATGACGTCGATCTCTTTCGCGAAGGCTTCGAGCGCGACTATAGAGAGAAGGACGAGAACGATGCTTACGAAGGAATCGATATCGATGACGATGGCGAGTTCGACGACATGACTCTCGGCGAAAGACGCCGCCTAGAAGCTCAACTGAATCGCCGAGACCGGGAGGTTGCCAGTAGACGCCGGATGCCCCAGGCCTTTCTTCAGGACGAGGATGACGATGGCGATGTCGATCTCGCAGCTCAACCCCGTCGCCGTCGCCACCACTATGACGAGGATCCAGACGATGAGATGGACCAAGATATCATGGACGAAGAGCTTTCGCTCGAAGCTCTTCAAGACGTAAAGGCGTCGAGTTTGACGGAATGGGTGTCTCAGCCGTCCGTTCAGCGCACAATCAAGCGGGAATTCAAGGCGTTCTTGACTGAGTATACCGATGACAGTGGCTCTTCCGTCTACGGCAACCGTATCCGTACCCTGGGTGAGATCAATGCCGAGTCGCTCGAGGTCTCGTATGACCACTTGTCCTCGTCCAAGGCCATTCTCGCTTACTTCCTCGCCAATGCTCCGGCCGAGATGCTCAAACTGTTTGACGACGTAGCCATGGAATTGGTTCTCCTCCACTATCCCGACTACGAGCGCATTCATTCCGATATTCATGTCCGTATTTTCGACCTCCCCGTCCACTACACTCTTCGACAGCTGAGACAATCGCATCTCAACTGTCTAGTGAGGGTTAGCGGCGTTGTTACTCGACGCACTGGTGTCTTTCCCCAGTTGAAATACGTCAAGTTCGATTGCACCAAATGTGGTGTCACTCTCGGCCCATTCCAACAGGAATCCAACGTCGAGGTTAAGATATCCTTCTGCCAGAACTGCCAGTCCCGTGGTCCCTTTACTTTGAACTCGGAAAAGACGGTCTACCGGAACTATCAGAAATTGACGCTTCAAGAATCACCTGGGACAGTTCCTGCTGGCCGTCTGCCTAGACATCGAGAGGTGATCCTCCTCTGGGATCTGATCGACAACGCTAAGCCCGGCGAGGAGATCGAAGTTACGGGCATCTACAGAAACAACTATGATGCCCAGCTCAATAATCGTAATGGATTCCCGGTTTTCGCTACCATTTTGGAAGCAAATAACGTAGTCAAAGCCCATGACCAGCTTGCTGGATTCAGACTCACGGAAGAGGACGAGCATGCAATCCGCAAGCTTTCTCGTGATCCGCAAGTAGTTGATAAAATCATCAACTCGATAGCACCTAGCATCTACGGGCACACCGACATCAAGACCGCCGTCGCGCTGTCGCTTTTCGGCGGTGTCGCGAAGACGACCAAGGGCGCGCACCACGTGCGAGGTGATATCAATGTTCTGTTGCTCGGTGATCCGGGCACTGCCAAGTCCCAGGTGTTGAAATATGTGGAGAAAACTGCGCACCGGGCAGTCTTCGCCACTGGCCAGGGAGCTTCTGCTGTTGGTCTCACAGCCAGCGTCCGTCGAGATCCCCTAACTAGCGAGTGGACTTTAGAAGGAGGTGCCCTGGTGCTCGCCGACAAAGGTACATGCCTCATCGACGAGTTCGACAAGATGAACGACCAAGATCGCACTTCTATTCACGAGGCTATGGAACAGCAGACTATCTCTATTTCGAAGGCGGGCATTGTTACTACTTTGCAGGCTCGGTGTGGTATTATCGCTGCGGCCAACCCGCTGGGTGGCCGTTACAACTCTATGATACCCTTTTCCGCCAATGTCCAGTTGACCGAACCCATTCTGTCGCGTTTTGATATTCTCTGCGTTGTGCGAGATACCGTGGACCCCTCTGAAGACGAGCGCCTAGCTCGATTCATTGTCGGCTCGCACAGCCGCAGCCATCCGTCTACCCAGTCTGCCGAAGGTTCCATGGAGGTCGAGCATGATTCCGAGACCGCACGAGAGAGCCAGGCGCAGCCCAATAAGGGAGACGAGATCTCTCAGGAGCTGCTCCGCAAATACATCTTGTATGCACGAGACCACTGCCAGCCGAAGCTTTTACATATGGACGAGGACAAGGTCGCAAGGCTATTTGCAGACATGCGACGAGAATCGCTAGCCACCGGTGCTTATCCCATTACCGTGAGTCACTGTTTCAATGCATCTAGGAATTAGTACTGACTTATCTGTCTCCTAGGTCCGTCACTTGGAAGCCATCATTCGGATATCTGAGTCCTTCTGCCGGATGCGGCTGTCGGAGTACTGTTCAGCCCAGGACATAGACCGTGCAATCGCCGTTACTGTTGACAGTTTCATCGGCAGCCAGAAGGTTAGCTGCAAGAAGGCTCTTGCACGCGCATTTGCCAAATATACATTGGCGAGACCCGGCGCATCCACAACGCGGAGAGGAGGGGCACAATCACAACGTAGAACTGCTGCCGTGGCAGGCTAAGCCTATGAGCGAGGCTCTCGCTCTTCTTGACTCGGCGTAGGTCGGCGTTGATGGGTTGCAATGAAAGGGAATACAGGACATCAAGAGTACACGTGTTTAGATTATGCATTGGTCCTGATACTGACGTTAAGACGATGACACTGATTGTGGATGTCTTGGCCATCCTCAATGCTCGGGTCCCGGCGTTGAACGTAGTCATGGCCTCGACATAGGCTACAATGTAACGGGAGTAGACCGGAGTCGGAGGACGAGGAAAATTCAATGGCGAAGCCCGTGACATGTCTATTTACATGATGACTTTGGGTAATAGTTCTTGAATACATCCCACCACTCTGCCTCTGCTTCGGCCTCGGTGCCTTCTGGTTTTTGTCCAGACTACCTGGGAGGTAGCTAGTACTTTAGGTAGGCAGTGGACGTAGAGTTTATCGACGGACGTACCCCTTCCTCCTACACTTATGGCTGTTATCTAAGGCTTTAATGTTTTCGGCTCCATTCCTACATGTTACCTTCCCAGATCAGATTCGATATGGACGAGACACCTAGCTTTTGCTATGTATGACAATATTACACAATGCGATAGATCATCATCCTATGCGTATGCCAGTGCAAGAAACGGGGCTGATATATCATCTCGAAATCCTTCTGGGCTTGAAACCCCCCTAACGGAACCCCGAGCTCAGCTATTTTTGAATTCATATCTCAAAGACATTCCTCACTCAAAAGATCGCCCATCAAGGAAGGTGGCCGACCTATTCCTTGGTCCACTTCCACAATCGTACTCCCCGGTTCTGTTAACAGGCTTTTCATTATGGATCTTGGCAGCCTGACTCCTGTGGCCGATGGATCGCTACAGAAGTCATAACGATGCGCCAGTTCGTCTTTATGGCCCTTAGCAGCTCGATCGGGGCCGGACTCTTGCCAGCTATGTACCTACTTCAGCCTGGCAGTAGCCGGCTCCGGTTTGCCTCTCACTTCCTTCGTCGTCGTGGGATTCGCGGTGTGGGTCAGTACGTGCGCTCTCGGCGAGCTTTCTGGGCCATTTCCAGTCAGTGAACGAGTATTCGAACAGGTTTATCTCTCCGGCCTGGTGATTCGCGACGGGCTGGAACTATGTCATCAACTTCATCGTCATCGTTGTTTTCGAGTTGGTGGTTATGCTACTCTGCGTGCACGTTGGGGCGGCCTTCATTTGCGGCATCATCCTCACCAATGCGCTTGGGGCGATATGGTACGCCGAGGTGGAAAATTCGTTTAAAATCCGCAAGATTGTCCTTCTCTCAGCCTTCATCATCGTGGCCATTCTCATCTCCAACAAAGCCATCCCGACCGATGGCCGCCCCGCCTTAGAATTCGGCTTCAATCTGTGGAAGCGAGACGCGTTTAAGAATCGTGCTGTCGGGTTTCCGTGCGCCTTTATGGCCGCAGGTATGGCATGCGGAGGCACAAAGATGCTTGGACTCGCAGCGGCCGAGGCTGAGAAGCTGCATACGGTGATGTCCCTCGCGTGTAAGATCGTCCCGGCGCGTGTGGCTGTACCTGCTGCCCATCTTGACGCTTGGCTTCGTGCTTAACGTGCCCCTGGATGAGAGGGTACAGTCGAATGTGATAAGTCCTTTTGTCATGGCCACGGACCAAGCTGGGATCCCAGTCTTTAGGTCCATCTTCAACGGAATCATCATGGTGGTCATCTTTTCGATGGCGAGTGCCAGCGCCTTTACGAAAGTGAAGTGTGGACATCTGATGTTGGCACCGGTAGCCGTGTTCCTGGTTCCGTTCCTATCGTTGGTCAAAGGCTCAAAGCAGCTACAGACGGCGACTTCAGCCTACAGGATCGACTTCCCACAGCATTTTTAAGATGCACGATGTCACTTTAGTGGATCACCTAGAACCGGCAACCCCGTGAGACGACTCTGGCAGGACGTTACCATATCCAGGAGGGGTTCTCCTCAAAGCGCACGAAAAGCGCATACGTCGCCAGGATGGAGACGAAGAATTTTAGTGGAATATATGGGTTTGGGAGAGGACTATACTCGTTCGCAAGCGTGTTCAATTAGCTTTACATCTTACGAGGATCAGGAATTGTTTTAACGAGTGAGGCAGGATCGAGTCCTATTAGGTCAAGGGCGTGAACGTATTGATTCTTCGTTAATCCGTACACTATAGTAGGTAGCGTATATTGGAAATGTAAGAGTTTTTGGATGAGTGACATCTATCACGACGCGTGTTGGTGTTAATTTTATGCGAAGACCTTACATTTAAGCTTTCAAATCCGGGGAAGAAAATCATTTCATGTACGTATAAACCAATCATATGACGATAATCTGCAGTTAGGTGGGACTAGCAATGGCTCAAATTCCCCAAAACTGGTGGTACGTACTACGAAGTACCAGATACGCATATAATCGATAAGCAACTAAACTACAATCTTCATTCCTCGTCTCGACCAAATGTTCTCTTTTGGCCCAACCGTCACCACATCCTCTCAAAATAAAAATAAAAATAGCACATTCCCGCAACTACGGACAGCCATCAACCACTACAACAGCAGAAGTGCATCTACTGGATGAACGGTTCAGGCGCTATGCAGGGCAACGGCCCGGGCGCCATGTCTGTCGGTCCTACACCCGCCGGCCACCAGGCCGAGCTCAACATCATCTACGGCATGGTCGAAGAGCTATCGCGCCAGCTGGCCGAGAATAGACGCGTGACTGAAGATATCGTATCTGGGTTGGGAAGGGTACGCAATCGAGCGCGAGACCGCGGTCTGACCAACGACCAGGTACTTGGAGAAGCCGCGGACGAAATATTCGGTACATCCCCTCCCCTCACTCTCTTACTTTCTTCTTTGCCAGCTCTCAACCCTAACCTTGCTCATGCAGCCCAGGAGCCGAACCTGGAAGCCCTTGTATCCATCCTGACAGAGTCCCTCGACCGTGCTAAGCTCTCCCGCGATGCCAACTTCTCCCTTCTTACCAACTACGCCCGCGTGCTCTCCACCATACTCTCCCAATTTCACGCCTACAAGCAGAAGCACATCGCCGACGTCTCCGCATGGCATCGCTCGTACAGATCACAGCTAGCCGAGGCTCGCGCCGAGAATTCACGCCTGCGCGAACAGATCTGGGAGATGCAGGAGCATGCTGGCCGCGCCAATCAGATGCTGCGCGAGTTCCGTAAGAAGTACGATGATAGCGAGGAGCGTTGGGATCAGCGTGTCGAGGATAAAGCTAGAAAGCAGGAGATGCGTTTCTGGAAGCGTATGGCCATGCCTGAAGTTGCCGAGACAGAAGAGGGTTATTGGAGCGACGACGATGATCTCGTAGACCCCGTCGAGAAGGAGAGGCTGAGGGAGGCAGAACGTAAGGTCGCCGAACAGGCCCTTGCTGGCGTTGGTAGCACGGGCAGCCAAGGCGAAGACTCGGAAGGAGAGGGCAGCGAGTCGCACAGCATGTCAACGAGCATGATCGGTGGCGTGGCCATGGAAAGGGATCGAGACGGAGGTGCCATGGCTGGAATCATGCCGATACCGCCACCAAGACCAGCAAGTGCGGGAAGCACGGGAAGCACGGGAAGCACAGGTGCACAAACGGTTTAGTGGGACATCTGACATTAGTACTGATACCTATAACGCATGGGACGGTGTCGAGGTTCATTTGATGGAGAATATCGTGAATGAAATCGATTCGAGCTGAAAAGATGACAGCTAAGTCGCCTATAATGAAGCCAACACGGACTCGCCCGTCCGGCCAGATTGTAGCCAACCTTTTCCAGCATCACCATCTTTGACTGACCACTGGGTGTACCCCAGCTGCACAGCTTCTGTATGGTTCCCCGTTGATTCAATTTTGATATTTGACGTTGCGTAGGAGCACTGATGGCAACACGCATAAGCCACCCGAAGTTCGATCTTAACAAAAGCAGCATCCAGTGCTGCAAATCCTGTTTGTATACATGCGATATATATACTGATTGAGGTTTTTAGCAGCCAGTGGTACATATGATACATATACGCTAGTCATTTCAAGTTTTCTGACTAAAAACAATTTCTATAAGCTGGGGTTCGATTTGGTGATCTCGCCAAGTGCTCCATTACCTCCTTTTCTCTTCTCTGGCCGAGTTACCTACATGGTGGCTCGGCAGAGTCGAAATGTGAGTTTTCGCTGTTTTCGCTGCGAGGCTATATCCTACACTTGTCCGTTTCGAACTGCGGGAACCAGATGTCTAACCCTAGTGGTACCAACTGTTTCCTAAGCCGTACAGGTTTACATTGATAAGTATGTACATTGACGTATGAGGCACGTGCAGTAGTACTGGCTGTGTATGATAATAAATGTGAGGAATACTTTTCATATCTGTCCGGGGAAGGATATACATAGGTATAAAATAGATATCTCGTACCAGAGGCTCCGCTGTTGCTCGCTTGCACTGGAAGCAAAGTAAAGCACTTGGATGTTGAGTAAGGGCAAATTCGTGGCTATCCTCTGAACGAGACCTCTATGAATTGTGATGTGTGGTTCTGAGAATGAAATAACTACCTACCTACCTAGGTATGTAGGTACGTGTTTACTCACCTACCTCGGTGTACAACAAAGAAATGCCCTTATACCTACCTAACTACATCTTACCTAGGTAGGTAACGTGTGTGTTGCTAACTCGTGACTGGGAAGGTGACAAATGGTCCAGAGCGAAAATCGTCCTACGAAAGCGATTGAGACCACCACGGGTCCGGGTTCGGAGATAAACTTGAATCGGTAGCTGATGCCGTCTATTTCGTACATTTTATCAGATTACTCCCAACGGAGCGAATCGGAAAAGAGATCTACTCCGCCCGACGGAACGCTCTACATAGTATGTACTCGACAAATGTAAGCAGAGCGAGAGCACCCCAGTCGATGGCGTGCTGATGGCGTGCGACAACAAAACCATCACATTGGTCCGGATTGGACTGACATCAGTTTCCTTGGTCCTCTAGAAAGGTCGCAAACGACCCGTTGCTGCCGGGGACTTGGGGCAGTTAATGAGCCGCAGAGGATTAATAATTACCTTAAGCTTGGTGTAAACCCGATAAGACCTGTCATAAGTATGACCAGGCTGCACCCCAATGCATGATATACGTCAAATGCTGGGAAGAGAAGAGTTCGAAACAAGAACAGCCCGCTACTTCCACTACAGTATCGCGAGTTTAGTGGTGTGGTGATCATGGCGGAGACGAGATCCAGGCATGTTCTTGTTAGCCGGAGTTCATGGAAGACTATCCGCGCTCTGCTACGGAGGATAAGGACAAAGTCGACATCAAGCGATAAGCCAGGTCCAAAATCGATACAGAGCGTACGAAAGGATTTCACATCGACAACAACAGATGAATCAGCCAATGCCTCGGTCGCTGAGTTTGCCGGGCCTAGGACGCAAATGGCTCTCGTGGTCGCTCGTAAGGGCGAGTACGAGATTCGCCATGACTTCCCTATGCCGATAGTTGGAGACGACGAGGTTATGATTCGAAGTCACTATGTTGGCTTGAACCCGATTGACTGGAAATCCGTTGATTATAACTTCTGCTTGCCAGAGTTCCCCTGGGTATGCTTGTCATTCCTTATGCCTGATAGATGGGTACCTACCCACCCAGGCGTCAATGCTTACGCAATACTCTAGGTGACCGGCCGAGAAATGTCTGGTGTGGTAGCTCAAGTTGGCTCCGCTGTGACCACATTCAAAGAGGGTGATTCAGTGTGGACTAGCACATATTATAAGGACGTTCGTGCCGGCTGCTTCCAAGAATATGTCGTCGTACCCTCACACACTGTCCTTCCTATTCCCTCGACGATATCCTTTGAAGCAGCCGCTTGCCTAGGCGTGGCGGCCTTGACGGCGTCTATGACAATATGGAAATGGTTGGGCGTAGCTATTCCCGGAACCTTCGCACACAACACGGAGAAGCGATGGCTATTGATATGGGGTGGCTCTACCGTCACGGGCCAGTTTGCTACGCAACTCGCGAATCTGAGCGGGTTCAAGGTAGTAACTGTCAACTCTGCGGAGACGAAGTTGTTGTCAGAACGCTTAGGTGCTTCTCACGTAGTGGTACGAGATGGTAAGACGGACAAAGAAATAGTGAGTGAAATCCGAGCTGTCACGAGTGGTGGAGTCACACAAGCAATCGACTTGGTAGGGCCGAAGACGGCAGGGCTGGCGTTGGATGCAGTTTCGAAAGTCAGGCCCGTGGCTTTCGCACCGTTGGCCATGATGTCCGGTTCTCAGGTGGTTCCCCCAAATGTCGTGATACATACCGTCGAAATGAAGCAGTTTGTCCTGGACAAGAGCAACGTTCGTTTCACCGAGGAACTTGGAAAGTTATTGGAAGACGGCAAACTTATTTTGCCCGAGCTACACCTGATTGATGGGGGTTTGCACTCGGTTCAGGACGGCCTTGAGGTGTTGAAGAAAGGAAACTTGAAGGGCAAGAAACTGGTGGTACGGATGTAACAGAGATACGGACGGATGCTTGATCTGACGGCCAAACGATTTCTTGCGGTCCCACTTCCTGATATCTGAGATGGCATAGATTGGGTACACATACAGGCGTCATTTGGTGACTACCTATATACCGTTTCCACTACTGGTCCTTGTGACCAAGATATTTGCGGAGTCATCGTTAGGTATATAGATTGATAGGCAGGCATGCTTCGGGTGCTAGGATATCATTAGAGAGCTACCTAGGTGGAGGACTCTCCACGAAGGTATCGTGCCTGAGGCTGGAACTATGGAGGCGGACGGTCCTGCTCAGGAAGAAGGGGGGTTGCTGAAATGGACCAGACATATAAAGTGGACTCTACCTCGGAATTTATGTGTTCAAACAGGGGAGAACTATACTATCTGTGAATTCATACCGACACATCGGATACATATTACTTGGGCGGCAGCTTGTCTCCCCACCTCTGCGATCCTCCCTGTTTTCCTGTGCGCAACACTATGCATTTGTTCCTTAGGCCAGGGGTAGACGGAAAGGACCAGTTCCAGAGGGAGTCAAGGCAATGTGCCATTGAACGAAAAATGTGTAGGTAGGTATGCACTCGTGCATGACCGCAATGTGTTCGGGATGTTCTTCATATACCTCCAATGCTCTCTTCAGGGAGCTCGCCCATTCGAAATTGAGGTTGCCACGTAATACAGCTCACCAGGCCAGTTTGGAAACGAGGCCGTCGGGGTATTGTCTGACAATGAACTTGCGCCCCTCGTCAAACAACAGGATAAAAAGACCGAAAGCAAAGGGTAGGAACCAGTGCTCTACCGGCACAGGCGACGTTCCGAGGATTGGCTGCAGCTGTGGAATATAAAGCCACAGGATAGCCATAGACAGAGCAAAGGCAATGGCAGGAAACAGATATAGGTTTTGGGTCTTCTTGTTGAGGGCCGGGGGATGTTGAAAAATGCTCCAACGCCGCGTGCGAACCGCAAGGAGATTGAACCATTGCCTAAGAGAAGTTAGCTCTCTTCATGCGTGATGTGGGAGTATGGCAGTGCCCGTTCTTACATGACGACAAGATTGACGAAATAGATGGAAGATGCCTCGTTCAGTTTTGTGGCATAATAGTCTGGGTCAATCCAATCTGGAAGGTTGCCGAAGGAGAACCACAGCACACGGAAAGGGATGCCGTTCCTCTCCAGGTACCAATAAGCCATCGCGAATGAGGCTATAGTCTCGATCATTCCAAGAACAGCATATGCATGAGTCACCAGCTGCCAATTAACCAAGCGGTCCCTTTTGACGTTGCGAGGTCTACGCAGCAGCACGTCAGCCTCTGGCTTCTCGTACGACAGCACAGTTGCAGCAGCGCAATCGGTGAAGCAGCTAAGGAGAGTTCAGTACGTGTATACAACTGCACACACCGTTCCAAGCGACTTACCAGATGATGATCATTAGAAAAGACGAGAGGATTTGAGGGAGACCAAAGAGAACGTTAGTCATGACCGGCCAGAATTCCGCAAAGCTTCCAGCTGGTAACAAGTAGCAGATTACTTTCTTGAGGTTATCGAATACCACTCGACCATATTGCACCGCCTCTACGACAGACGAGAAGGAGTCGAGCAATACCATGTCGGCGGCTTCGATGGCGATGTCGGAGCCGCTTCCAAGGGCAATTCCAACGTCAGCGGCTTTCAGAGATGGTGCATCGTTGACGCCATCCCCGGTCATCGCAACAACGCCGTTGGCCTGAAGCTCCCTCACGATGCGTAGCTTCTGTTCCGGTGTCGTCCTAGCGAAGACGATCTCATCATATTCTGTCAATACCTTCCACTGGTACTCGTTCAGGCTTAGCAACTCTGGCCCGCTAATTAGGATTGACGAGCGAGGGGTTTCGCTTCTGGCATTGCCGCCTTCTTCCTCTCTAGATAGGGAGGACAGGCCGTGGACGGATGATGTCGGACTGCTGATGATGCCTGCGTCCTGAGCAACAGCTAGAGCGGTAAGAGCAAAGTCGCCCGTCACCTTTACGTCGTAAGCGAATGTGGATAGCCTAGACACCGAAAACCACTAACCATGAATATCTTGATACCGGCACCACGAAGCGTCGAGACTACCTCGCGGATTTCCGGCCGTAGAGGATCGACAATTGCTACAAGGCCGACCAGGATCAAGTCCGACTTGGCTTGCTCCGTGACCTCATTCTCGAATTGGCCCGTTCCAGGCTGGTGTTGCAGCTGGCCTTGGCCGATGACTTTGCGAGCTAGCAAAAGGCAGCGCTTCCCTTGACTACTATACATGTTCTTCACATTCTCAAATGCTACCCGCATGTCTTCATCGAAGGGATGCACGTCGCCGGCGTTATTCACAAAGGAGGAGCAACGGTTAATGAGTACATCCGGTGCCCCCTTAATTGTCAGCAAACTAACAAATTTAGTATCAGCTCACTTCGTTTGGACGTCTCCGAGTATCTTACGTGTCGCCGGCACCAAACCCGTCAGCCTCATGCTCTGACAGGGTTGTCTTCAGGCAGTCGCGCCTGAACAGAGAGAATGTCCTGACCATGAACTTATTCTTGCTGTTGAAAGCCAGCTCGTAAGTCTTCTGCCAGCATTGACGTAGGTGGTGAACTGATCCGAAGCGCTCCGAAAATCTCAAAACCGCCTGGTCAGTAGCGTCGCCAAAGACGCGGCGTTGACCAACTGGCAAGTCCATTGTGGCAGCGTCAAATTCAGCTGCATTACAGAGCCCGGCGATAGCACATACTTGGTCAACGCCGGTCGTGACTATACCCGCTATCGCTGGTGCCGTGCTCACTTCCAGCTCATCCTCCGCTGCCTGGATCGTAATGGTGTGGGTTCCAATCGTACACTCAGTGACTGTCATTCGGTTCTATGCGGGATCAGTCAACGCCTAGTAGAAACACCGATGTTGATGTCGGCTCGTTCCTTACCTCAGTAAGTGTCCCCGTCTTATCCGAGCAGATGACCGAAACGGACCCGAGAGTCTCAACTGTCTTCAAAGATTTGCACAGAACTTTGTGCTTTCGCATCAAATTTGCGGTGATTGTCAAGCCAGCCGTCAAAGCGATCGGCAGACCCTCGGGAATGAAAGCAATCGCTACGCTAACACAGTCGACAATAAGAGTCGGGACGTTGATCCAACCGGGGTGGGCCGTCCTCAACCATGCTCCCCTGGACATACCTGGTCAGCACTCATCCTTCCAAGGCAGATCTGCTGGGTCATGCGAACCAGACAATCACCACTACGACGATCATGGTGAACATGATGGAACAAATTATGATCACGAAGTATAACACTTCTCTTTCCAGTGTGGTCATTTTGGCCTTGGGTTCATTTGTCAAGGCGGCAATGCGGCCGAACACTGTGCGATCACCTGTCGCGACGACCAAGCCAATGCAGGACCCGGACACGCAGTGAGTACCTTGCAAACCGATACAGCGGGTCTCGAGATAATTGTCATCTGTCGAGTACACCGTCGCTGCTAGGGGCAAAGACTCGCCGGTTAAGATAGACCTGTCAAACTTAGCATCACTAGAAGCTTGGAGGAAGCGCACATCAGCCGGCATTTTGTTGCCAGCTTTGATGCACACAATGTCTCCGGGTACGAGTTCTTTTGCCGAAAGCGACACTTGCACACCATTTCTCATGACGACACAGTCCTCTGGAAGCATGCTCTTTATGGAACTCATAACTCGGGATGAGCTCCAGTCTTGAAACATGTTGAATAGAGCCTGGATCACGAATACCACAGCCAAGACAATTCCTAGGGCCTGGAGTGAGACATCAGCGCCGTCACAGCCTGTAGCACTGTTTTCGTATGGTCTTGCTCACCAGATTGGCCAAAGCCGGGGGTTGGCCCAGTGGTTTCCATGCAATGAAAACGAGAACGGCTCCTACTAGGAGCACAGGCCCAAACCCCTTGAAGAAGTAAGCGAGATATTTCTGCAACGTATGCGACTTTGGCGGAGACGGAGCGTTGTGCCCATATTCTTTCAGTCTGCGAAGAGCCTGTTCATTGGAGAGGCCCTCGGCCATCGACACGCTGAGACGACGAAGGGCCTCGTCAGTTGAGATGGTGTGCCATTCAAGCGAAGATAGCTCTGTGCCACTGATGTGAGTAACGGGTTCGAGTGAAGTTGGGAGTCATGGCTGTCAACCCTTGGTGGCTGTAGCATCTTTCGCTTTGGACAGCGCTGCGACATCTTGCTGTTTGGTTTCTTCGATTTGGAACGACCTAAACAGCTTGAGGTCAGGTTCGTCTATGAAGCTTTGCTGTCCTATGGAGATCATTTCTTACACAGTGCGGTACTGGATAGGAAGAGCTATAGATGGATCAACTTCACGTCGCGAACCAACGCTTCGAATGGACATTGAGCCGCTAGAATGTGCGCGACGAAGGGCACGCGACGGGCGGCCTGCTTCCTCGCCCTCCCATTTGAGTGCAGGCTTGTCCATTTCGCTGAATGGATGACTCCAAGCGTGAAAGTTGATGTGAGATACGACAGTGTGTGGCACGTTGTAAGGACGGTCAGATTTGAGAAAGGTTGGAAGTTGGAAAATCAATACCTAAGGCTATTCAGTAGGTACTTATATTAATACTATTGTGCTGCTCAGTCCTGGTTGTTTGATTTGCCCTCGAGGCCAGAAAGCGAAATACTCATGGAAGGCAAACAAAAGGGAGGGTGTCGCACTGTAAATTCGTGGGCCTCCTTCACATATCTTCACAGTGTAGCTTGATTGTACACTGGGGAAGCTCAGCTCAGCTCAGCCACAATATCACATTGATGTAACTACAAAGGTAGGTTAGGTAGGTAGGTAGGTTGGTAGGTAGATAATCACCACTTCCTCCTGACAATATCCATTGTTTGGGTTGGACTTCATAAAATTCGCGCACCGGATTTAGCAAAGCTCAGCTGGTTGAAAACCAGCGCCTTGTTCGACTGTTCCAGGGATCCCTCGCTGGTAAGGCTGGGGGGTTACGGTAAACAAGAATCATGTCCTACCTACCATGCGGGGAAGAACGCTGCGCGGTACGGGAAATAGTTAGGAGTGTACAGAATCGCATATCGACGTCGGCGAGGAACGTGCTCGCAAGAAAATTTCAAACCAGAGGGCGGCCTCCTAAATGCCGTGTGGATGGAAATATGTGGGGTACGCATAACAACCTGATCCTTTAACAATTGTAAAAAATTTGAGAGGCATGTACGAAAATCTTAATACTTTTACTTGAAAACGAAGTGCGGCGCCCCACACGTTTTAACGTAATTTAACCACTTTTTTTTAAAAAATATTAAAACACCACGATTTTATCGTTAAAAAGAGCTTAAAAACAATTATTTTTCGTTATAAATTAATTAAATTTTAATTTAAAGTTTTTAAAATTATTATAATATTATAATAAATTAATTTAATTAAATTTTTAATAATAATAACGCGTTTATATAACTTTTAAACTTTATTTAAAATTACGTAAATAATAATTTAACCGATAATTTTTTTTATATTTATAATTAATATATTTTTTATTTTTAATAATTATATATTTATATTAAATATAAAATAATATATTATTAAATAATTTATTTATAAATTTATTTTAATAATAAAATTAATGTTATAAATTTACTTTTAAAATATATATTAAAATTATTAAATAATAAGTTATATTTATTATTATATTTATAATTAATATTATATATATTTATAAGTTTTACGTATAAATTTTATTAATTTTAATTTAAATTTACGATATAAAAAATAAAGTTTAACGTTATATTTTTTAAATTTTTAATGGGTTTTAATAAAAGTAAAAAATTTTAAAACGCGATATTTTTATAATTATATATAAACGTAAATTAAAATAACAGTAAATAATATATATTATTTATTAATAAATTTATTTATATTATTATTTAATTATTTTTATATAAATTTAAATTAAAAATTAAAAATTTAAAGTTAATAATATAATTTTATATTTTTTATTAATAATTATATAATAATTATTTAATTAAATAAGCTTAAACTTTATTATTAATTTATTTATTAATATAATTAACTTTAAAGAAATTTACTATTTAATTAAAAATTTAAAAAATTTTATTAAAACTTTTATTATAAACCCGTTATATAATATAATAAAAGCTTTTATTTAAAAACTTTATAATAATATATACGTTAAAATATATTTTAAATATTAAAATTAAATAAAGTTTAATTTTATATATATTATAATAAATATATTATTAAATTAAAAGTTTATAAAAGGTTAAATAAAAATTAAATTAAAGGATAATTAAATGCGATTAATTTAACGTATTATTTTTAAGTATAATAATATTATATTAATTATTTAAACCGGTTTTAATAAAACTTTCGTTTTATAAATAATGTTTTATATTATAAAAAACGATATAATTATTATTTTAACTTTTTTAATAAAATTAAATTAAAAATAATATAACGTTATTAATAAAATATTAGATTTTAATTTATTATTAATATTAAATATTATTAAAAAAGTTAATTATTATCGATTATAAAAAAAATATTATTAATACCTTTTAATAAATTAAACGTATATAAGTTAATATATATTAAAAAAAAATTTATATAATTTTTAGCTTAAAATAAATAAATTTTAATAATTTTTTTATGTTATTTTAAAATGTTAAATTTAATAAATATTTAACGTTTTTAATATTAATAAGTTTTATATAATATATTAATAAAAAAGGTTTTATATAATATATTAATAAAAAAGGTTTTATATAATGTATTTAAATATATATAAAACTAAAAAGTTATTATTAAAAGAAGTGTTATAATTTAATTATATTATTATATTAATTAAAAAAGCTTAAAGTTTTATATTATTTACCGTTAACTTTTATTATAAAAGTAATAATAAAAAAAAGTTAATATTTATTTAAGTTATAATTAATAAATTAAATATTAATATTATTATATATTTAATAAAAAAAATGTAATTATTTTTAACTTTTATTAATTAATGTTTTTATTAAATAGTTTAAAAATTAATAATATTAATTTAATTAATAAAATAATTATATACATAAATAATAAAAATAAAATAATTAAGGCTTAAAGTTATTTAATAAATATAACTGTTAAATTAAGCTTATTTAAAAATTAAAGTATTAAAATAATTCTTTAATACGATATTAACATTATTTTAAAAGATTATATTTATAATAATTACTTTAAAAATAAAAATAAATATTAAAAATATAAAACGCGTTATTTAATATAACTTTATTTATTTTAATTATTTTTTTAACGTTATTTAAAAATTTAATTATATTATTAAAAATAATATAATATAAAAAAAAGGGTATTTATTTATATTTTATTTATATTTAAATAAATTAAAAATGGAAATTATATAACTTTTATAATTAAAATATAAAGGATAACTATTAAATAATTTTAATTATAAATTAAATAATTTATAATACGTTATAATTGTTTTTAATAACGTTTTTAATAAATTAAATATTAATAATTTAATTTTTTTACCGATAAATATTATATTTAATATTTTAAACGTTATAAAATATAATTATTTAAATATATTAAGTTTTTATTTAAATGACGATAATTTAAAGTTTAAATAATTTAAATATATTCGTTTTTATAAATAAATAAAAGTTAAAATAGCTTAAAAAATAAATTAAAAGTAATAAGTTTTTAATATAAACGATTTTATTAACGTTAAATACTTTAAAAAAATGGCTTTATAATATTTATAAAAGCTTAAAAAATTTAATGTAAAAAGTTATAAGTTAGTTTTAATAAAAGTTTATTATAATATATATAACTTTAAATTTAATTAATTTTTTAAACCTTTTTTTAAGTTATTTATTTTAAAAACATTAAAAAAAATAATTTAAAAGTTTATATATTTAAAAATTACAGTTTTTTACGATTTATATATTAAGGAAAAGTATATTTATTTAAGCGATATAATGTATATATTAAGTTTAATAATTTTACCGAAAAAAAATGGTTTAAAATAATTTATTTATTTAATAATAACGTTAAAATAAATAAAATAAACGATTAAATTAAAGATATTTTAATTTAATTTAATTATAAAAAACGTTATAAATTTATCGATAAGTTATATATTACCGTTATTAATATATATTTAAAAGTTTATAAAAATATTAAAAAAAATTTAAAAAAAATATAAAACTTAAAATAAATTAAAAAATATATTAATAAATTTATTAAATATTATAAAATTAAATTTTAATATTAAAATATTAACGTTATTAATTTAAAAAGTGTTTTTTTTTAAATTTAAGGTTAAAAATTATGTTTTTATAATTATTAATTTATAAAGCTTTAAAGTTTATTGTTACGGACTAACGTAAAAGGCCACGAATGGGGCCTAATAGGGTAAAAGAATAAGTTGGAAGAATTTAAGTTTGGTGAGATTATATAATATAAATTAAAAGGATTTTAATTTTATATAGGATTAAATGAATATTAATTATTTTAATTTAATATAGGATTAAGTGGATATTAATTACTTTAATTTAATATAAAATTAAATAAATGTTAATTATTTTAATTTAATATAGGATTAAATGAATATTAATTATTTTAATTTAATATAAAATGTATAAAAAATAAAAAAAAATATAAATTAAAGGGTTTTTTATATAATTAATTATTCTTTTATATAGTTTTTAATTTAAGTTTATTACTAATTTTTATTATTAATAAAAAGAAGGACATTATATCTTTTTTAATAACCTTTATTATTATTTATATATATATATTGTTATTTTTAAATTAAAACCTTTAATGTTTAAATAAATAAATATATTTATATACCCTTTATATAAAATACAATTTTACTAGTGTGACTTTAGTTAAGTAAAGGTTCATTATATTTTAAAAGTTCCTTAATTAATATATATATACAATTAAATATAACATAATTAATTTAACTATAATTTTATTACTATTAATAACTAGCTTATTATAAAAAGGAAACGATTACGTAATAAACGAAAATAACTTATAAGATTTTAACGTATTTTTATTTTAAATTTATTAAGACTGAAATTAAGATGAATTTAACGATTTAAAACTTATATTATTAATAAAAATTACTAGGAACTTTAACAACAAAAATAACAGTAATAAAAAATTAAATAATAATTAAAAAAATAACGAATAATTAATATAATAAATGTTATTAACGATATTAAACTTACCATTATTTAAAAACATGCTTTAATATATTAATAATATAACTAATTTATTAATGTAGGATAATTTAGAAGCTTAATTTAATTAAATATAATAATAACTTATAAAGCTTATATTAAAACGTAATATTTTTAACTAAGAAAAAATATAAAAATAAATAAAAAAAGATTAGTTTTTTTACTATATCTAAGAATTAAAAGTAATTATTATAATTAAAATAAAATAAAATTAATTATCTTTAATATTAACTTTAATATATTAATTAATAATGGTGGTATTAAAAAGGTTTAAACTAAACCTACTTATATATAATGAAAAAAAACTACCCTATAAGTTTTTAATTTAAATAAAAGTTTTTCTTGAATTTTATTAAACATTAATTTTAATAAATAACGTTAAAGTTAAATGTATTAATTAAGTATTTAAAGGAAAAGCCTTAAATATATACAAGCTTTATATTATAAATCGATAAAAATCAATTAAAAAATAAAAAAAAAAGATTAAAGAAATATTTAAAAATTATATAAATTTTAAATAGAAAATCATTAATCGATTTAAAGATTCAAATTAAAACTAAACTGTAAAATAATAAATAATATTTTTAATATAAATAAAATTAACGGCAGCTTATATAGTAAAATTTAAATAACTTACTGCTTATATTATTATTATAAATGCTAGGTTTATGTTAATTTATTTTAAAGGATTAAAACTTAATATTAAAAAGGAATTATATAAGGTAAATCGATTTAACACCTTTAAGGAATATATTTTAATAGTAATTTAAATTAACAATTAAAATTTTACTTACTAACGGAAAATATATAAAAAAGGTGGTTATTAAATTAATTAAAAATAAAAAAAAATAAGATTAAATATGTTTTATAAAATTTATTTAAAACTTATAAATATTAATAAGGTTATAAATGGTAAAAGGAATAAAAGTATAATTAAGTGTTATAATTGTTAAAAAATAGGATATTATAAAAATAAATGTAAAAGCTTTTAACGATAACTTAAAATGCTAAAATTAATAATTAAAGCTTATATTATAATAGGAATTAAAGTTATAATAATTAAGATTATAAATTATACGTTAACGAATTAAACGAATTATTATAATAATAATTATTAAATTTATTTATTAAATAAATAAAGTAATAATTATTTCCCTTTAAATAATAAAAAGGAAAATAATAACGATAATAAATGTATTTATAAAGGAGTATTTATTTATTTCTAATATTTATAAGCGTGTATTTAACACTTAATTATAAAAAAAAGCTAGGAAGTTATTTCTAAAGGATATATATATTATATATTAATTTTATACGATTTATATAAAGATATTATTTTAAAAATCTTCCTTAATAATAAAAAGTTAAAAAATAAAACATTTAATATAGAAGAGTGGTTTTAAGAATATAAAAATTAAGAATTATTTTTATATAGGCTTAATAATTTTAATTTAATAAATAATACTTGTAAAATTTATAAAGAATTTAAATAAATTAAAAAGATTTATAAAAAAAAGTGGAAGAAATTAATATATTAAAAGTAGTATAAAAATAACATTAAGGTGTTATAATAACTTTAAAATAAAAAGTTAAGATAAATAATGGAAAAATTAAAAGATAAAGAAAAAAACAATAATTATAAATAAGTGCGATAATGTTTTTTAATATTTGTTTATTTAGGACTTTATTTTTAATTATTTATTAATTTATAATAGTTGTAAAGGTTATTAAAAAGTATTTATTTTTATAAGGAAGTTTATACGAATGTAATATTTAAGTATATTAAAAATTATAAGTTTAAGGAAAAAGATTTAAATGATTATTTTTATTTAAAAATTAACGTATATAAAGTAAATATTTTTATATTAAAATTTATATAAGGTTTAAATTAAAAATCCTAGGAATTTAAAACCTAAAGTATAAAAATTATAAGAAAATTTTATAAGTATTTTATAACTTAAATTATTATTTATATTATATGTTAAAAAAAGTTAAATATAAATTATAATTAAGTTATAATAATTAAATTTATTAATATAATAAGATAAGGAATGTTATAATAAAAATAATAAGTTAAAAAATAATTAAAATAACTTTATTTATTAATTAATTATAAAATTGTATTTATTAACGAACGATATAAATAAATTATAAAAATAATTTATGTAAAATTTATACGGTGTAAAAAATAAAAGCTTGAAGGAAACATTAAAAAAAAGCCATTAAATAAGTTAGCTTTAAAAACGAAAATATAATTATAAAAACGTTAAAAAGGGATTATTAGGAGGCTTTAAAAAGGTTAAATATAACTTTAACGTAAACGATAAAAAATAATAAAAGTAATTACTTAAAAAGTAACGAGTTAATTAAAAAGTTAAGAAAGTTTTTAAATTAATTATAAGCTAAAATGGTTTATTTAAAGTTATAATAATCTAGAATAAAAATAAAATTTAAGCTTTAATTAATTTAACGGTAACGATTAATTGTATATATTTAAGGATTATTAATAAATATAAAGTATTATATAAAAATAAAAAAATGGTTTATTTTTACGTAAATTTAAATAAATTAATTGTAACTTATAATAATGGAATGATATAAAGAGAAATTATAAATTTTATAATATTTATTAATAATTATAAGAAGTAAATATAATTTAATGTAATAAATATAAAGGATAAAAAAGTTATTTTAAAAAACTGTGGTTTAAAGCTAATAACCTTTAAATTAACTAGTTAATAAACAGAATTTAATGAAAAAAACCAGAAAATTAAAAAGTTTAAGCTATTTTAGATTAGAAAAAACTTAACGAACGTAAGATTTATAAATTATCGATATATAAATAATTATAAAAGGTAATTAAAGTGTATATATTTTTATAAAAAAAGAAATAGAATAAAATGTCTTTAATATTAAAAGAATATAAAAAAGATTTCTAATAGGTTTTTTAAAAGAATTAGCTAATTCTAAATGAATTATTAAAATATATAGTGTTTAATTATCGCATTTTTTTTAAAGAAAAAAAATACCTAGAAATTAAATAAATATATCGTTTAAAAAAATAATAGTATAAAATATGTAAGAAATAAATATAAAACTTAAAAAAGAAAGGATTTTTTAAAATATTAAAGTTATTAATTAAATATTAATGTATAATGGTATTTAAGTTTAAATTAAATGGAATATTAAAACTTAAAAAAAAAAAAAACCTTAATATTAAATTGTTTAAAATTATTAATACTTTAACGATATTACGATAAAAAATGAATATATTTTATTATAATAGGAATATAGTATAGAACGAATTTATAAAGTAAAGTATTTTATTATATTAAACGTTTAAAATGGATTTTATAAAATATAAATAACAGAAAAAAAAAAATTAATAATATAAATATTATTTAATTATTTTAAGTTTTTAATAATATTATAAGAACTTATAAATATATTAATAATTTTTTAATATATAATAAAGATTTATTTTTAAGAATACTTTAACGAATTTATTTTTATTTTTATTAATAATATTTTAATATATTTAAAAACTTATAAGGAACATTTAAAAAACAAGAAAAAGGTCTTTTAAAAGCTTTTAAAGTATAAAATTTTAATTGAATTTAAAAAATGTTAATGAAGAAAATAAAGCGTGGATTTTTTAAAATATATTATTACGTTAAAATGTATTTAAATTAGAAAGAAAAAATTAAGTAAGTTAAAAAGTAGGAAAAACTATAATTAGTTATAAATGTTTAATTATTTCATGAATTTATAAATTTTATATAAAATATAATTAAGGGCTTTAATAATATAATAAAATTAATAATAAATATTACGAAAAAAAAAAACCTATTATTTAAGTTTATTAAAGAAATAAAAAGGCTTTTTAAAAATTAAAAAAGGTATTAGTTAATGTATTAATTTATATGTTACTTAATTTAAATAAAGAAAAAAGATTTTATATTAATGCTTTAGAAATAAGCTGTGGAGGGATTTTAGAATAATTAGAAAAAAATGGAAAATAGCATTTAATAGTTTATTATTTGAAGTTATTTTAAGGATTTAAATTATAGTATTAAATATATAATAAGGAATTTTTAATTATAGTTAATAAATTAAATAATAGAAATTATATTTAATAAAAATTAAAAAACTAATGTTAATTTTTTCGAATTATAATAACCTTAAATTTTTATAACGATAAAGGAATTATTATTAAATTGGAAATAAAAAATATATTAAATCACTTTAATTTTTATTTTATATTATATTAAAAAAAAAAATGTTTAAGTTAATGTTTTTAATTATTATAAAAATACGGCTTAAAAATTAAAAAAAAAATGATTAATGTTTTAGGAAACCTTTAAGGGAGTATTAAAATTATATAAATAATTATTAACTT